>JASTWL010001322.1:0-43680 GCA_035220575.1 Temnothorax rugatulus | reverse complement strand
AACTACACGTGCCAATGCACTACAGCGTAAAACGGCTTTTATCAATACCAAGATGAACGATTCTAAACCATCATTCATAATGGATAATACAATTACTTTTACGGAGATTCCAATATAATAATTAATATCTTTCAACCATACAAAATATAACATTACACGCATAAATATCCATTTGTCTGATGAGGCGAAATTGATCCAAAAAATGGTTTATTTATAAATCGGCATATACTACATCTACAACGAATTCTTTAGACCTTTCTTTAACGACACATTATTCCCCGGCCTTTACAAACTAAAATTGAATTCTATGGTCAAATATCACATAATAATTCGGAAGGTTTCTTCAGAAATATTCACGTAAATGAACAAGGAAATACAGTAAGTAGACGTATAAACTAAAAGATACATCGTAATGTTGTCCATAATGTAATTATTCTTTGTACTTTTTACTAATTAATTTCGTAACTAAAGGTTTAAATAATGTTTTTAAAATATGATTAATTACTTAAAGACACTTCAATACACTTGTATGTGCTTCTATAACATTTTTAATATCAACTAAATTACATTATTTTATACATTTATTATTATATTTAAACAAATTATAAAAATTAATAAAATGTCGCAGATGGCTGATCGCAACACACATTCAGACGATTGGCGCCCGACGAATATTTCCCTGTTGGGACGATCCGCAAATAAGGACCACTTTTAACATTTCTATACAGCATTCCAGTAATTCTGTAGCTTTATCCAACATGCCGACATAAGGTTATGATGTGACTGATGATAATAATGATACAACGACATACTTCTTTACTACACCTCCACTATCCACTTATCACATTGCGATTGCAGTGACAAAATTACAACCACACTCGCATTAACAGATGTTTTCTTTGTGGTGCAGAGAATGTGATAGAGAGAATACTTTTGAATCGCTAAGCGAGTTATAGAAACTGTTACATCGCATTTGGAATCTGAATTTAAAGATTTAGATAATCGACAACTGGATCATGTTGCAATTCCAAATTTTCCAGAAGATAGCACATCGAAGTGGGGACTCATCTTTTATAGGTAATATTCAATTTAAAAGACATACGATCCATCAAGTGACAAAATTATTTGTATTATTTGAATTTTATCCTTAATTATTTGCATTATTTTTATGCGTAATTATCAATGAATTATAATAAATTAATAGAATAAGTAATAAATATTGTGATATATTAAATATTGCGTAATTTTCTCTAGCTTTCTGGTAAAAAGGTAAAACAATTTTCACATATTATACTTCGAAATTAATTATATATGTTACAGTTAAAACCGAAATCCGACAAAACCCGAATTTACTGGTAATTCTAATTTTAACTTGTAAGCCAGCTCGGCAATTCGCGTTCTAACTAAAATAATTAATAAATAATAATTCGTCGGCCTTAACTGGCAATAAATTTAATTTTCGACCATGGGTTTGGTCAGTTGATGTAAATTTTTATTGCGAAAAAATATTACCCCAGCCAGGGTTTGAACCTGGAACCTCCCGTATACCGTGCGGGTCGTGCCAATTCGAACCACTGGGGCTGTGGTAATATTTTCTCGCATTAATATCTATAAGATGAAGCACTATATAACGTCTTTCCGATATGCACGTTGAAAAACCGTGAGCCAACTTGGTTTGTCGGATTCACACAGCACTTTTTCCGGATACAATCATCGAGACATTATTAATACGGTTGGGACACCATTACTAGCCCGGTGTAAATTCAAATGAAAAAGTTAATTCTTCCGCCAGTGATAAATTAATAAATAATATTTCGTCGCCTTAACTGGCAATAAATTTAATTTTCGACCATGGGTTTTGGTCAGTTGATGTAAATTTTTATTGCGAAAAAATATGCTTCATCTTATAGATATTAATGCGAGAAAATATTACCACAGCCCCAGTGGTCGAATTGGCACGACACCCGCACGGTATACGGGAGGTCCAGTTCAAACCCTGGCTGGGGTAATATTTTTTCGCAATAAAAATTTACATCAACTGACCAAAACCCATGGTCGAAAATTAAATTTATTGCCAGTTAAGGCCGACGAAATTATTATTTATTAATTTATCACTGGCGGAAGAATTAACTTATTTCATTTGAATTTACACCTGGCCTAGTAATGGTGTCCCAACCGTATTAATAATGTCTCGATGATTGTATCCGGAAAAAGTGCTGTGTGAATCCGACAAACCAAGTTGGCTCACGGTTTTTCAACGTGCATATCGAAAGACGTTATATAGTGCTTCATCTTATAGATATTAATGCGAGAAATATTACACAAGCCCCAGTGGTCGAATTGGCACGACACCCGCACGTATACGGGAGGTTCCAGGTTCAAACCCTGGCTGGGGTAAATATTTTTCGCAATAAAATTTACATCAACTGACCAAAACCCATGGTCGAAAATTAAATTTATTGCCAGTTAAGGCCGACGAATTATTATTTATTAATTTATCACTGGCGGAAGAATTAACTTATTTCATTTGAATTTACACCTGGCCTAGTAATGGTGTCCCAACCGTAATAATAATGTCTCGATGATTGTATCCGGAAAAGAGTGCTGTGTGAATCCGACAAACCAAGTTGGCTCACGGTTTTTTCAACGTGCATATCGGAAAGACGTTATATAGTGCTTCATCTTATAGATATTAATGCGAGAAAATATTACCACAGCCCCAGTGTCGAATTGGCACGACACCCGCACGGTACGGGAGGTTCCAGGTTCAAACCCTGGCTGGGGTAATATTTTTTCGCAATAAAAATTTACATCAACTGACCAAAAACCCATGGTCGAAAATTAAATTTATTGCCAGTTTAAGGCCGACGAAATTATTATTTATTAATTTATCACTGGCGGAAGAATTAACTTATTTCATTTAAAATAATTTAGTCAAACTAGAATTGACCGAGTGCTTTAGTATATACATTCGCGTTCTAACTGAAAAAATTTAGTTAAAACTAGAATAAAGCAATCATTAATTCTAGTTTTAACTAAATTCTTTCAGTTAGAACGCGAATTACCGAAAGGGCTTAGTTAAAACTAGAATTTACCAGTAAATTCGGGTTTTGACGGATTTCCGGTTTTAATTGTGACATATACATTTCAAACATTTCACATTCATATCAAAACGTATAAAAAAATACTATACATTTACTGTACTACTTTTTCAAATTTGTAATTTAATATTGCAAAATATAACGTTTTAAATTTTACATGTAAATAGGTATTTATTTCATTGACAATAATATAAGAAATATTATATACATATATATTATAAAGAAATATTTAGTTTATAATTATAAATCGATTGAAATCCATGGTTCGCAGAATATTTAATACAACTTTTTGTTATGTTTATTAAATTAAAACCAGGCTAAAAATAAAGTTACACATACTTTAGTATTTATCTAATAAATAACAATATATAATTAATATATCGAATAAAGACCATAATATATGCTTACAAAGATTTGATATAACTGTAAAAATTATAATACTTTTTAGAGAAGAAAACCTTATCTACAATGAGCAGGATCCGATTATGCGCAAAATAGAAGTCGCGCGCTTAATTGCGCGTAAAATAGCATATCAATGGTTTGGTAATGCAGTTAGTTCATCACGATGGTCTTCTTTTTGGCTACTTACATGACGGTCTCGCTACTTTATTCGGAGAAGAAGCTATTGTTAAGGTTTTTATATTACCATTGCAACAATATTTAACATTTATCTAAAATTTTTCACTTGTTTTTATTTCTATAAACATTAGATGCGGATAAACCATCAAACTTTTAAAGTGTATTAAGAGAAAGTCAAGTAAAATTATTAATATATTTACACTGTAAATACAAAAGTATCTCGTAAAGAACTTAACCACTAATTGATTCGACATTTATTTTATTTTCATATATAGCAACTTACTTTATTACTCTTTTATTATTCCTAATTTTAATTATATAAAGCAAGACAACTTTTTTAGCAAAATGTGTATAATGTCCGCACTATGATCTAGTGCAGAAACACGCACTAGATTATAGTGCGGACATATTTTGATCAACACTAAAGAAAATGTATTATTTGCAAGAAAATAGATTTCTTTAAATTTTATTTCCTTAATTCAAAGAAGTAGTAGATTCAAGAAAATATTTTAAACTCAGAAAAATTCTTTTCTCAAATCTACCCAATACTTCTTTGAATTAAGGAAACTAAATTCAAAGAAATATATTTTCTTGCAAATATAAAATTTTTTTCAGCGTAACATTTATAGTGAAACTTTATTTTTAGATCTTGAATAATTCCGAGATATTAGACTTCTTCATAGTTCAGAATCAATATGAATCTCTCCATTTGGATGATCATTTTAAAATGAATCCTCCACTAATGAATAATCTATCGAAGATTAATTCACTTTTCAGTTTTCCTTGTTGTATCAAAGGTAACATTATGTAAATATTTTAAATTTGCAAAAATAAATATTATTAAATAAGAGAAAGAATGTAGAAGTAAAATTTAGTTTAAATATCATTTAATAACATTTTATATATCTTTCGTCGTAGTACGTATTGTTTTACGCATGCTCCAAAACGCAATCACCGATAAAGCGTTTCGAAGTGGTGTCCACACATATCTACACCAGCAGTAAGTAACAATTATATTATGATAATTACTATACAAGCTACTAAAATAATTTTATTATTTACTACTATACAAATACTATACAAATACTATAATAGAAATGAATACAATATGTATAAAAGCAGTTTTAAAAAAAACTTTTCCATTTCTTTTTACATTATTTACTATACGTCTGATATTCTAGTTTATTTCAGTATTTTCCTTTGTTCTGGTTGTGAGCAAATTAAATGTATCTCACCATATTGTTTTGACTCCTACTTTCTATTTTTTATTAACCCTCATTCCTCCAACGTATTTTCTGGCACATCAGTCCTCCAACCATGCACTTTTGAGTCCCACGCGTTTTTTAAAATGTTAATAGCTTTGAAAAATTCCCAAAAATTATTATAATATCTTTGTACCTTCGACTAAAAATCAATGTAAAGAACATTTGGAAATCATTTATTTAAATATTTTTTTACAACAATTATATGTTGACAAACGCACGTTACGACTCGTTTTATTTAAAAAATCATAACTCACGAACAAATTAACGAAATTTAGTGTTTTAACGCGCAAATTAAAGCTAAAAGTAGTGCAAATGAGAAAAAAATATGAGATAATTATTAATTAAGTAGGAATACTTAATTTCGTCGCCGCAAATTTGGTAATTTTTAAATGGTACAGAAGGACTTTAAGGACTTTAAGAATGCTAGAAAAAGAATTTCTGAATAAGAAAAGACGAATTTGAAGTGTGACAGATATTTTTTATGTAAAAAAATTAAATTTTTTTTATAATCGTAGCTCTTCCCCACCTCTTCCGCCTGCCTCTGAGTCATAATAGTCCTCTGTGGAATGTCAAATTCTTTTTTAACAACAAAAATATTTTAAATACACTTAAATTGTACACAAAAATATATTTTTATCGAAAGAAAATTCTCACTTACCTTTCACACAACATTGACGTAATCCTCCAACCATGCACTTTCGTGTCCCACTGAAATTTTGATTGTTTGCTGTTTCGAGAACAAATGAGCTGCGGCTCTGAAGTTTCTGCCTGAGGTTCCCTACCACAACTCTTTTTAGGAGTGGGGGGGGATTATCTGACGATCATTTGTTTTCCGGAACAAACGACTGTTAGAAGCTCGTGGGACACGAAAGGGCGGGTTGGAGGAATGAGGGTTAAAAATCTTTCCGCAATTTTTTAAAACCTTTATTTATTCACTCTTGTCTACTGACTTCTTTAATTCATACGTCACGGAATTGAATTATTCTTTATATACTGTTATTTAAAAAAATAAATTTAAGTAACTGAAAGTATATATATTCATATTTATTGTAAATTTTCACGGTTGTATTGTAAAATATAATATATAATAATATACGTACAATATAATGTAAAATTGTATTACGTGTCTACCGTTGTCTACCGTGTCTCTTGATACATACACATATGGAGGGGTAAATCATACAATATATAAATTGCATCTATGCACACGAGTCAATATTTTAAAATTTTTTATACACCCCCTGGTAACCATCTCCGATAGAAAACGATTAAAAACGGCTACATCTGTATCGTTTTTAATCGTATCTTATCGGTTCTATCGTTGCATATTTAGAAGACAGATAAAACATTAATCGAATCGAATCGGTTTCTATCGTTTTAGATCCGAATAAGGAAATAACTATATAAATTTTATAGTTATGAATCGTTTTCTATATGTACAATTATTGCCCGTCTGAATCAATCGTATATATACGATATAGTATATATCGTTATTTATGGTAATAATTTTACCGTATGCATTAATACGGATATATATAAGAATAAAATGATAGACATCTCATTGATATTTATATGACTTAACCGAACCAACACATCTATCGTTTCTTATCAGGATTTTCCGACGTACAACTTATCATCTTCTGTACAGCAGCTAATCGGTTCGTTTTCTGTTGTATATCAATGATATAAATTGAATCGTTTGAAAGCCTTCTACTTTGTATATGTTTTTATAAGGTTAAAACGATGGATATCTCGTCGATATTTATACGACTTAACCGAACCGATACATCTATCGTTTCTTATCAGGATTTTCTGACATACAACTTATCATCTTCTTTACGGCAGCAAAGCGGTTCGTTTTCTACCGTATATCAATGATATAAATTGAATCCGCATCAACCAAATCGGCGATTAGTTCGCGACAATGCCGCTAGGCCGCGCATGATGGAAAGCGCTTCTTGTATTTAAAATACATCCAGTCATAATACATAAGCAGACCCCCTGCGAGGCGAAAAACAGAGAAATCCAGTATCGTAACTGAAGGGATCTCTTCCTATAAGGACCTCCTGGCGGTAGCCGCCCCGGACACCGAACACCGAGCCCAGCGGCCTCCGACTCCTGGCGCTAGTTGCCCCGTTCCCGGCGTTTTTCAAAACGATAAAAACGATTGAAAGAAATAAATCGGTATGAATCTGATTTCTTAATTCACGATTCGTAACGATTGAAATGGATTGACTAAAACTAATTCAAACGATTCATTAACCATATTAAAAACGATAGAAATTGATGTGCAGTTGATAAGACATTTACGATAGAATCCCAAGTATTTTGTAACGTGAGTTTCTGATGGAGTATCGTAAATAAACGATTCACTAACCATATTAAAAACGATAGAAACTGATGTGCAGCTGATAAGACATTTACAATAGGATCCCAAGTATTTTGTAACGTGAATTTCTGATAGAGTATCGTAAATAAACGATTCACTAACCATATTAAAAACGATAAGAAATTTTTTATCGTTTTCTATCGTTGGCGGTTATCAGGGCCACTATAGCTTTTACCCCTACATATACATACATACATACATATACATACATATATACTTATAAATATAGGTATATATACATGTGGGTGTGGGTGCGGGTGCGGGTGCGGGTGCGGGTGCGGGTGCGGGTGCGGGTGCGGGTGCGGGTGCGGGTGCGGGTGCGGATGCGGATGCGGGTGTGGGTGCGGGTGCGGGTGCGGGTGTGTGTGTGTGTGTGTGTGTGTGTGTGTGTGTGTGTGTGTATACATATATGCTTATATTTATATTTATATTCAATCAATTATAACGTTTACTGTCAATAACAAAAATTTTTTTTAAATTTAGCATGTTTAAGTCAGTGACTATTTATAAATTCTGGTTAATACAAATAGTCACAGCTGAGTCGTATGACTATCACATAACAGACAAGTTCATAAATTGGATATTGTATGAACATTATCCTTTTTTGAAGTGGACACAAAAAGACCCTTTCTATGGAGAATTAGCACAAGCTTCAGATTTCAGTACATCACATTATGGTAATTGGTGGATGAGTATAAATTTATTTGTAAAGTCTCCTTCAGGTCAGAGTTACAAAACAAGGCAAACACTGGAAAGACACGCTTCAATTTTTGCACTCGTTATTCAGGGTGATATGATAATGGTCGACATTCAGCAAGCTGGTAAATATTTATTAAAAAATTTATTATGCATAAATTTTGTATGATTATTTTTATATGAGTGTTCGGAATTCCTATCGCTACTTTTTATTCGTCTTCTTTACTTATAAATATTTATGATATTCCACATATTGCATAATAGACTTAGAGTACATAATAATATTTTGTATAAAATATTATACGTTCTCTCCATTCTGCTTTTTAACCCTTTAGGGGCCTGTGTACATAATTATGTACATTCATTTTGAGCTCTTCCCAAATTTCCTCTGGTAAAATGGTGATTCCGTCGGTATAATATTATCAAAATAGTGTAGTTTTAAACTGACAACCAATATGGCGAAAAAAACTAAAAAAAAAAAAAAACTTTAAAAAACTAAAAAACTAAAAAAACTTTCATCAGGGACGTCTTTTAAAACTATCTTATAAATTATAACATTTTACTCCAACGGGATCGATGTGTGACCCCTAAAGGATTAATGAATATAATATAAACCTTATTATTTACCTCTCTTATTACCTCTTACTTTTACATACTTAAATTTATACAAAGTACTATATACTTCTCATAAACTTTTATTGCGATATTTTAAGTTATTAGTAAAATAATCAAGAAATAACAAAAATTAAATATGCATAACATGTAATTATTTCCGATATGCCTCATTTGTGTTCTACTATAATACAAAAAGAAATTAATTTTAAAATATTCTTTTTAATTTATTTAATCATATATAATTTAATACTTTTGTATTGCACAACAGGATATTATCGCTTTGAATATAGCGATGAAAACTGGTACAAAATTGCACATTATTTGAATTCGTCAGAATATAAAAATGTTAGTGCCATTAACCGAGCGAAAATTATTGATGATGTATGTTATTTCACGGTTGCACGAAAATTCAATATTAGACGTGCGATGGATATATTCTTACGTTCTGGAAAATCACAAATTACTTACGTCAAGAGACAAATTATGTGGCGTGGTATCCTATGTTCAAAATGTTTGAATATCTATATCTATTGAGGTAAACAGCATAGATTTTAATTAATGAAGGATAATAATTAGTTGGCATTATTGTCCTCTGTCATTATATCGTCATGTGTAATTTCTAGAAGATGAAATATCCGATTGACAAGATTCAACTATGATTTTATTTTAAGATAAAGAACAAGAAATTGACAGCAAAAAATTATTTCTTGTCTCTTGTATTACACGTCGCATATTAACTAAATCCTTTTAAATTAATATTAATTTTAAAAGTTTTTATATAAAAAATATTAATCTCACGCGCGCACATATTATGTTTCTTATAATAACACATAAATATAAAATTCACGTTATTTTAGCAAAAATTTAAAGAATTGTTGGTTGGCCCCTTTGAGATACTAATTGTAAGTTCGGAAGATTTACCGGAGAACGATCTTACTATATGTTTAAAACAAGAAATTGTAAGCTATTTATTTGAAAGCTTATTAGCCGCGAATCGCACCGGAAAGGTCGTAGCCACGGTGACGGAAACGGCGAGGACGAGAGTATTGACTAGCAGACCTCTCGTATGAGACAGGAGGCAAGAGGACAGGAAATAGACATGGAACCGGGTACAATGACCGCCAACGACGAAGTACTATTATCACTCAGTGTATTTGGTAACGTGACGTACAAAGCGTAGGAAACCGGTAGCGTGTACACGGAACGCAACGACCACGGGATAACGCGTGGAACACGCGGGAACTTGGACGATCGATTAGTACGTCCGGTCTTCGAGACTTCACGAGGGAATCTGGCGAACAACGACCGCCGCCCCATGGTGTAAGTAGACAGGTGAAGCATTGCGCATAATGGCGGCAGCTTTGGCGGTTAAACCAATCAGGAGGCGACCTATTTTGTAGGCGCTCACTTTAAGGTGAAGTTCGATTATAAGAAATAAAAATGTGTAAATCATGTAAAATTTTAAATATATACTTAATGAAATACAATAAAACCTTAAATAAATAAACTAATGACAATTAAACCTACGTTTATTAGTTTATTTATATATTTATTAAACTCCTGTCTTAATTCTGTTCTGGTTTGGTTACGTAATTTGATTAGGGTCAACCGCACGTCCACAGTGTAGATTCTGAATTATAGTGTGAGGAGGAAGGGTTGAAACTTCGGTTCGTCGAAATGCAATTTACTTAGGTAATAATAAAAAGACATATGTAACGAAAAAAAATCAATATTTTATTCAAACAGAATAAAATTAGGGAACGTTTTTTGTAATTATTAAAATACACATTTAATAACATCTAATAATTTTAAATAAAATGTAGACTTGAATAAAATAACAATCTAAATATAAACTTTATTGCATATATGTACACACAATATACAGGGTGTTCCTTAAAGACCGCGCACTAACTACATAGCGTTATTCCTTATCAAAAATTGAGTCGAAAAGTCCCGAACCATTTTTTTCTATAATGCTTTACCAAGCTGTAATTATTGAGTAAAGTCAATCCAATCAGCGCCGACCTTAGCCGGGCGCACGTCAGTGAGCCACGCGCCTGGTAGTGTGCGTGAGCGCTCCGCCGCTACGTTCAACGCTACGCGGCGGTGGCGCGCGGCCCGGCCGCGGCGGTGCGGCGTCTTCGCGCGCGTCGCATGGAATATTCTTACGCATCGTAATAATAGAAATAATTTTTTCTTGCACTAAGAATTACATGTTACTTCTGTCAGAAGTATCTTCTTACAGAAAATTTCGATAACAAATAGAACTCTCGCCAAGACGTAAACCATCTTCAACACATGAAGATTTAAACAAATACAAAAAATAAACTGTGTATTTTACAAAAATTATTTTCTAAACAATCCGTTTCGTTAGATATCTCTGCGTTAATTGAAATTAAATTTTGAAACATAGCACTTATTCAATCTTTCTACGAGATTCACCTAGTTACTCAGAAGTAATAAATTTTTTAAGAGAAATAACAATTAGATATTTAAATATTCTTATGCTTAAAAGAAAATACGTAAAGCGTATTAAAAATAGAGAAAGATTTCTTCCTTTATGAGAAAACGATTTATCTTAAGTCAAGAATAACGCTTTTCAGATGTACAATTTGAAACTTAAGGTAAATGAGAGCAAAACGCCGATTTTATAGCGAATAATAAGTCGCTCATTTGCTGCAACAATGACAAAACTCAAAAATCGCTCTTTTTGAGTTATTCGTACAGGGAAAAGGTTGTTACATGTATTATTCACATTTAAATCGGTTTCACGAACTCACCCGAGAGAACAGTTGTGTCGCTATTGTGCCATATCATTTAGTGAATTATGTAGGTTGCAATACTGTCTTATCTCAGTCAATCTCAGTTGTCATTTTGTCGTGTAGTGAGAACATCGTAAAAGTTGCAAAAAGAGTAACTTGCCAATACGGTATTTTAAAATTCTCATAGAAAGTTATAACAACTCAAAACTTTAAAACGTGTCTCCTGAAAAATCACAATTTTTTAGTTATGTCACTGTTGCAGCAAATGGGCGAATAAATAATAACACATTTAATAATTTAAAACAAAATACAATTCAAATGTATCGTATTTCGGTCTTAGTTTAGACCTTCTTCAGTGTAATATTTCGCAATTATCTTAAATCTAATCGTCAACAACGCATAAATAAAAATGAAATGTAGTCATATTCGTAAAACATAGGTCGGTGGTGTAGTTGTTAGAAAAGGTTGAACATAAGATAAATCACGTGACTAACTACTGCCTTTTAAATAAAATGAGATTACAAAATTAGTTGCAATTCGTACAAGTTTTTTCATGAAGACGTAAAATTCACTTACCAGACGGTCAATCTCGTGATAATCTACTGTGTCTGGTTTCAGTAACGAAACAATGCTTATGAATTAACATCAACGCACGGATTGAAGGGCTAGACTCAAGCACAAGATGAATTAAACTAATAAATAAAAAATCTTTCTAATGATTATTCTCCTATTGTGTCGAGAGACTTCCACACAATTGACATCTGTAGTCTGTTTTATTTGTTAATTTATTTTTATTTATTTAATAGTGTTATTTTATTGTACATAATATGTATTATATTATAATGTTTTATGATATTTGTCTGTACTCATTTCACCTTGCGCTTGAGTCTAGGGCTTCACAGGCCGTGCGCTGATCTTAACTTATAAGCATTGTTTCGTTACTAAAACCAGATATGGTAGATTATCACGAGATTGACCGTCTGGTAAGTGAATTTTACGTCTTCATGAAAAAACTTGTACGAATTGCAACTAATTTTGTAATCTCATTTTATTTAAAAGGCAGTAGTTAGTCACGTGATTTATCTTATGTTCAACCTTTTCTAACAACTACACCACCGACCTATGTTTTACGAATATGACTACATTTCATTTTTATTTATGCGTTGTTGACGATTAGATTTAAGATAATTGCGAAATATTACACTGAAGAAGGTCTAAACTAAGACCGAAATACGATACATTTGAATTGTATTTTGTTTTAAATTATTAAATGTGTTATTATTTATTCGCCCATTTGCTGCAACAGTGACATAACTAAAAAATTGTGATTTTTCAGGAGACACGTTTTAAAGTTTTGAGTTGTTATAACTTTCTATGAGAATTTTAAAATACCGTATTGGCAAGTTACTCTTTTTGCAACTTTTACGATGTTCTCACTACACGACAAAATGACAACTGAGATTGACTGAGATAAGACAGTATTGCAACCTACATAATTCACTAAATGATATGGCACAATAGCGACACAACTGTTCTCTCGGGTGAGTTCGTGAAACCGATTTAAATGTGAATAATACATGTAACAACCTTTTTCCCTGTACGAATAACTCAAAAAGAGCGATTTTTGAGTTTTGTCATTGTTGCAGCAAATGAGCGACTTATTATTCGCTATAAAATCGGCGTTTTGCTCTCATTTACCTTAAGTTTCAAATTGTACATCTGAAAAGCGTTATTCTTGACTTAAGATAAATCGTTTTCTCATAAAGGAAGAAATCTTTCTCTATTTTTTAATACGCTTTACGTATTTTCTTTTAAGCATAAGAATATTTAAATATCTAATTGTTATTTCTCTTAAAAATTTATTACTTCTGAGTAACTAGGTGAATCTCGTAGAAAGATTGAATAAGTGCTATGTTTCAAAATTTAATTTCAATTAACGCAGAGATATCTAACGAAACGGATTGTTTAGAAAATAATTTTTGTAAAATACACAGTTTATTTTTTTGTATTTGTTTAAATCTTCATGTGTTGAAGATGGTTTACGTCTTGGCGAGAGTTCTATTTGTTATCGAAATTTTCTGTAAGAAGATACTTCTGACAGAAGTAACATGTAATTCTTAGTGCAAGAAAAAATTATTTCTATTATTACGATGCGTAAGAATATTCCATGCGACGCGCGCGAAGACGCCGCACCGCCGCGGCCGGGCCGCGCGCCACCGCCGCGTAGCGTTGAACGTAGCGGCGGAGCGCTCACGCACACTACCAGGCGCGTGGCTCACTGACGTGCGCCCGGCTAAAGGTCGGCGCTGATTGGATTGACTTTACTCAATAATTACAGCTTGGTAAAGCATTATAGAAAAAAATGGTTCGGGACTTTTCGACTCAATTTTTGATAAGGAATAACGCTATGTAGTTAGTGCGCGGTCTTTAAGGAACACCCTGTATATATATTGTATATATATATATATATAGATATATATATATATATATATATATTGTTGTTTACACACAATATTTTCCGCACAACAGACGCACGCGACGGATAACGGACTACAAACTCAAACTAACGGAAGCAGCCATATTGCTTTTCTCGCAAAACAGGTCGCGCGCTGATTGGTTCAAAAACTGAACGAGTGCGCAGCATCGGGAATGCTTCACCTGTCTACTTACACCATGCGCCGCCCGACGACCGCGCTTGACGCTGACGCTCGCGCCGCTCTCAACCAATCAGGTTGCACGAATAGTCGGTACTAGAGCTTCACAGTGCTACCAGCGCTGTCACGTGATCAGCAGACCAATAGCTGACAACTAATCGCCACGCACGCCGCCACGATGGAGAACGTTAGGTCGAAAACAAAAAGGCGGGAAATGCAAACTACTGCATATCTTACAGTTCGGCCATTCTGGCAAGACATTCGACCCGAATGTAGCGTTTTACAATTGCAATCACAGATACAAAGTTATCAATACAAACAAATCAAATCAAATGGATACAAACGCAAAATTGCACTTAGGCTACTTAAATTAACGCTTAATTACTCTTCCCATATAATACGGGTGAACATAGATGTATATTCTTACGTACTAAATATTGTAAACATACGTTCTTAAGTTAAGTATTACAAAATAATCTCTTTTACATGAAGTATTACAAAAATAATCGCAGATATAGCTTAAAATTACTTTATTGACTTGGACTCTTAATCCACGGCTTAATCCGATCTGGGGACAGTATCGAATTATACGGCTTAGCAGAGACATTAAACCCTGGAATGTCCTGAACGACATATCGATTGTTATTAAGGGTTTTCGCTATCATATACGGCCCTTTATAATTGGGTTTTTTTATCTTCGCCTGGCTTAAGTATTGTATCTCGAATCATTACATAATCTCCGGGATGATACTGGGTTGGCTTTTTATGACGTTTATCATAAGCAACTTTGTTATAGTTTTTTATTTCATCAGTCGCATCGAGCGCTAATCTACGTTGAGCTTCTCGCTCTTCATCAACAACGAATTCAACTTTAGCGAGACTGTTAAGAAATCTAATCAAATTTGCATCTGCATGACTGCGCTGATCATAACCCAATAACATCTTGGAAGGAGTACCTTTTAACGAAGAATGATGAGTATTATTAATTATATATTGGATAGTACCTATTGGCACACTCCAATCACGTGACTCTTCAACGAGTTTCTTTAACGACGATTTCAAAATTCGATTTACCCTTTCGACGATACCATTCGCCCACGGAAGCGGCGACTGCTACCTGTCTATGCTTTACGTTAATAGACTGAAGAAATTCGGAGAACTCTTGCGAGGTGAAGGCTGTACCTCTATCCGTTACTAGTATTTGAGGATTTCCGAAAGAGTTGAACAATTGGAAAAACATTTAATTGTTTCTTTAGAGCTAGTATTTTTGACCGCGAATAACCACGTGAATCGTGTAAACACATCAATTATTAGTAAAATATGTTTGGAACCATGTTTTGATTCGGTTAATGGACCAAATGATCCGCGTGAAGAATTAGGAATGGTTCGGTGGGACTGTCAGTTTCCTGCATCTCACCTTCGCGAGAGTTTGCCGACGTGTTATTCATGACACAAACTAAACAGTTCTCGATGTAATCACGAATTCTTTTCCTCATAGAAGGAAACCAATAATTGGACATAATTCCCTGATATGTTTTCTCAATGCCGCAATGCGCCATATTATCATGGTAAACACGCAAAATATTAATGATCATAGACTCGGGTATTGCGAACCGAGGTTTATCGGAACATTTCTAAAGACTAGACCGTCGATTAACTCAAACTTTTCATGGTCGGTATACTCTAGATTTTCGGCTATTTCTTTAAGTCTCGAGTCTTGCAATTGTTTGTATTCTAATTCTCTTTCGAGAGGCATTGGCTCAGCGTATGCAACACGACTGAGAGCATCAACATGAGTCATTCGAGTTCCAGGACGATGAATAACATTAAATCTGTAATTTTGTAGACGAAGCATCCAACGAACAACTCTGGGATTAAGATGAGCTTTTCGAACTGCATATACAACCGCGTGACAATCGGTGACAACTGTAAATTGTACTCCGTAGAGGTAGATATGAAACCTCTCCACAGCTTTAACTACGGCTAACATCTCCAACTCGTAACTATGGTACTTCGCTTCAGCGTTATTAGTCGACTGACTAAAATAAGCAATTGGCGCTAGTGAACCTGCTTCTTGTCTCTGAAGGAGAATAGCAGCTATAGCAATAGAGCTAGCATCGGTATGTAATTCCGTTTTGGCCAGGCGTAACACTGGATACGAAGTTAATTCTTTCTTAAGCGTTTCAAAAGCACGACGACATTGTCATCAAACACGAAATCAACTGACTTATGTAAAAGATCTTGCAAAGGTTTAGCTTTACTCGCGTAGTTTGAAATGAATTTGCGAAAATAGTTGGTTAATCCCAAGAATCGCTGTACTTCGACTACTTTTTTAGGTTGAGGAAAGTTTCTAACGGCCTCAGTATGACGGCTACTGAGGGTGATCCCTGAAGGAGTTAATATATATCCGAGATACTCAATGGTAGTTCTCAGAAAACAACATTTACTTAGATTAAGCTTAAACTTATATTTCTTAAGAATTATTAGTACTTGCCTTAACGTATTCAAATTATCCTCAATCGAACGAGAGGCGATAAGTATATTATCCATATAGATAATAAGATTTAAAGATTTCAAAATTCCTTTAATCGCTTTTGGAATTCCGCGGGGGATTCACAGAACCCAAAAGGCAAATACAGGTGCTCATACTGACCATCGGATGTGGCAAACGCAAAGTATTTGGTACAACGAGGATGTACTTTAATTTGGTGGAAGCTATCTTTTAAGTCAAGCAAAGTGTAAACGGATTTATTGCCTGCGCGCGCTAAACAATCTTCGATCGACGTAAAAGGAAATTTCTGCTTAATTACACGATCGTTTAAGGGGACGTAAATCGGTACACAAACGCAAAGTACCGTTCTTCTTACGAACTAAAACTACTCTAGTGCAGTACGGAGAGGTACTCTTTTGAATAATTCCTCTTTTTAAAAGATCATCCGTAATCTCACGAAGTTGTAACCGCTCGGCCCATGAGAAACGTCTGGGGGTATACGCGTAAACTGAATCGTCTTTTAGTTCGAACTGAACTAGATATTTATCCTCTTCGGCGGGAGGAACATCAAGTTTTTCTACTTCCGCTAATAAAGTTAAGAGACGCTTTGTAACGCTTTCACCGAAATGTAGTAATTTCCGACTGAGGTGTTTCGATATCCTCAACAATCTCGGCGGATGCCAGTTCTTTAAACAAACTCACTCTATTGTCGGTAATATTTTCTGACGGTTTGTAGAGAACACTGATTTTATGGCTTTCCAAGAAATCACGATCAATTATCAAATCGGTACTTAACGAATCATCCAACAAAACATGAAGGTTAATATCGGGTGATAGATCCGGTAAAAGTTCTATTTTAATATTAGCGACAATTGAGCCTGCAATTTTAATCGGCATATTATTTAAGGCTTGTAAGTATTAACCGTATTTCTAAGAGAATCATTGAAAGAATCGAAATGACTTTTGAAAACTGAATGACTTATGAACGATATCGGACTTCCGGTATCAAGGAGAGCAATCAAGTTACACGAAGTATTATTTAACGCAACGACCTTAATAAAGGATTTCGCAACCTCGAGCGTCCTGTGATGGTCCTCTGCTACGGCAGCAACCAGAGACGAAGTAGAGACTGCTTGGCCCTCTGCATCGGGAGACGGCACCGAAGATGCCTCACCAACAGCAGCAATCGTTGACGTACTTTTAAGAGGAGCCGGACTGGCTTGTTCCCTCTTCTTGAGCTTGTAGCAATCTGCTCGAACGTGACCCTTCGCACGGCAGTACACACAGAAAATGTCTTTTGAAACTTGAGGTGACGAATCGACTTTTGCACCAAAAACACTTGTGGATTTTTCCTTCACTGATTTGTTCGAAGGAGGTGACGTCTTCTTGAACGAGTATGACGACGTGATTTGGTACATACGTTCCAAGAATTCATCCACGGTTGAGACTTGTAGAGAAGCAGCAGTTCCTCTCAACGCGTTACTACCAATTCCATCAATTAGCAAATGGATGGTTTCACGATCTGGAAGTTTGAGGTTCTGCGTCATTAATAATTTGTCCATAGCATAGTCGTGAAATGACTCCTTATGGAAATTCCAAGTGCGAGCTTCGATTTTTTGCATCGCAACGTGAAACAGCACTCGTCTTCTAAAGCGACGTATTACTGCGTCCTTGAAGCAGAGCCAGGAACGATTGACGGTTCCCGTTGAATAATCGAACCAGCGACGCGCCGTCTTCACTAACTTAGACGTAGCCGCTAACAATGTTACTTCTTGAGGCAACCGTGTATATCGGCGACACTTTCGACTTTCTGAACCCATAATTCCACGTCTTCTTCTTCCGATCCACCGAAAGGAGGAAGCTGCGAAGCTAACAGCTTGACGGATTGTCCAGTAGCAACTGAGAACGAGCTACGATGCATGGAACTTGCATTCACTGAAGGTTGATCTTGAGATACAATTTGTCGGGCTGCAGCGACGGGAGGTGTGTTTTAAGAAGCATTCCGGTTAATATTGAGAGAAGCGAGCAGCAACTGTATCGTTTCCTGTTGTTGTCGTATTTGCTGACACAGGTTATTTATCTGCGGGTCGGATAAAGCACTCTGAAATCCGCTGCTAGTCGACGTATTAATATCGGCTGAACTAGTACTACCGGTCGTATTCACATTTGTGGAGACAGTAGCACGATCCATGGCGCGTGCTTGCTGCGAACGAGCACCGCCCATTTCAACGAGCGTTTCTAGAACGTTCCTTTCTAGACTCGTAGTAATCGCATCGTTTCTTTCGAGATGCGCGATAATGGCATCGATGATGGCATTACGATCTTCTGACGGCGTTATACTGTAACGAAGAGCTTCGGCTTGAAGGTCCTGAAGCGACAAGTTGTCGAGAAAACGACGATCCATTTCTGGAACGATCGATGAACACTGAACGTACCCGAACGACAAAATGGCGGCGCGAGGTTCACTCGCGATTACGATCCCGAATCACTTCTTTGTCTATATATCTCTATATGTATCCCACTTCTGAAGCTGTAAGCTATTTATTTGAAAGCTTATTAGCCGCGAATCGCACCGGAAAGGTCGTAGCCACGGTGACGGAAACGGCGAGGACGAGAGTATTGACTAGCAGACCTCTCGTATGAGACAGGAGGCAAGAGGACAGGAAATAGAGATGGAACGGGTACAATAACCGCCAACGACGAAGTACTATTATCACTCATTGTCAGTATTCATAGTCGGAATCTTATTTCAAGGCTGTCTTAAGTAATGTCTTAAGTTGCTAATACGGTCATTTCATTGGCTGAACGGAGTCTTAAGACGGCCTTTGACCAGACTTAAGACGATCTTAAATATAAGATCCGACTATGAATACGGACCATTGTCAGTGTATTTGGTAACGTGACGTACAAAGCGTAGAAAACCGGTAGCGTGTACGCGGAACGCAACGACCACGGGATAACGCGTGGAATACGCGGGAACTTGGACGATCGGTTAGTACGTCCGGTCTTTGAGACTTCACGAGGGAATCTGGCGAACAACGACCGCCGCCCGACGACCGCGCTTGACGCTGACGCTCGCGCCGCTCTCAACCAATCAGGTTGCACGAATAGTCGGTACTAGAGCTTCACAGTGCTACCAGCGCTGTCACGTGATCAGCAGACCAATAGCTGACAACTAATCGCCACGCACGCCGCCACGACGGAACGTTAGGTCGAAAACAAAAAGGCGGGAAATGCAAACTACTGCATATCTTACAGTACGTTGTTATTGCTGGCTGCCATCTCCTGACTTTCGTCGACGTGGCGAACCGGGGCGATTGTATTGTCGTTTAGCTATCTCTGTAAATATCATACTCCGACTTCAAAATGAATAGGGGCTGCAAATCGCGACGTGAACTGTGCGTTCGGCGCATGCGAGAAATAAATCAATATTCGATGCTCGCAATAGACAACGTGGCCATGAGACCAACCCTTATCGTTCGTTATCCGACGGTAGCCCAATTGATTCAGGATTTTGAGGAGGCTCACCTCCAAATAATACAGGATGCTACGGATGAAGAATTCACCGTCGAAGACGCGAGACGCGACGATTTTGACAAAATGCGTTTTGCCGTGATAGGGCGGTATGAGAGCTTCGGTCCCGCGCGGGGGACCGATGCCTCCTCGCAGGGTGCGCCGCTCGCGCCCCGCTCCGCGATCAGATTACCGAAGATCGCCCTCCCACAATTCACGGGTGATCTTGGCCAATAGCCATCCTTTATTGCGCTGTACAATACGGCGATCCACGAAAATCGCAGCGTGTCCGATATCGAGAAATATCAGTACTTGTTGGCCTCATTATCGGGGGAAGCTCTCGGCGTCGTGAAAAACTTGCCCATGACCTCGGAAAATTACGGGATTGCTTATGAGGCGCTGCTATCGCGATATCTGGATAAAAGAAAATTAGCGACGCAATATTGGCGCTCCCTCGTGCACGCCAAGCCCTTGAATTCGGATTCCGCCGAATCTCTTCGCTCATTGTTAGACGCCTTTAATGAAAACACGCGCGCCTTGAAGATGATGGACTTCATGCTCTTCAATCATCTGTTGGAGAAGCTAACTCCCTCTCTAAGGGAGAAATTCGAGGCAGCTCACATGACCGCGTAGAATCGCCGCGATACGAGCAATTGACAACGTATCTGTCGTGGTACTGCACCGTCCTCGCGTCGGTGGCCGACTCGTCAAATAAGTCGAACAAAGCGAAATTGCAAAACTCGCCTGCTAAGAAAGCCGCGTCGACTACTTCGCTCGTCGCACAGAACGCCGCGTGTCTCAAGTGCAAGGAGCAACATTCCTTGGCGAAATGTACTGAATTTCTGAAGCTCTCGATCAAGGAGAGGCACAACTTCGTTCGCGAGCGGGGGGCCTGTTTGAATTGTCTTCGCACCGGACATCATTCAAAAAATTGCTCGTCGGCAGGACATGTCGGACATGTCATGCAAAGCACCACTCGCTCCTGCACTTCGAGCAGAGCATCGCCCCGACGCAGGTGGGCGCCGCACCGGTCCCTCCTGCAGTTCAGGACGCCGCGACCCCCGCGAAGTCAGAAGACAAACCGATTGTCTCGATGGCCAGCGTTGCCAATGGCGTGGTCTTGTTGTCGACCGTAAGAGCGGAGGCTATTGACGCGCATGGCAACCCGTTTTCGGTTCGTATATTATTGGATAGCGCGAGCCAGGCCAACTTTATCACGGAAAGTTGCCTGCAGCGAGGCGGTTTCGCCCGGACGAAACACCGCGTGACAGTGTTAGGCGTCAGCGAGACAAAGGCCGCCACAACGCGGGGCCTTACGTCATTCGTAATCCGAGCGCGAAATCGCGACGATATTCGCCTCCCCGTCGAGGCCACGGTGCTTCCTCGCATCACCTCGCCACTGCCAAGCGAGCGTGTTGCTGCAAAATCATGGAGTCACTTACGGGGGCTGCAGCTGGCAGATCCGGAATACTACTTGCCCGGCTCTATCGACGTCCTACTAGGGGCGGAATCTTTCGTGTCCATGCTACGCGACGGTCGGCGTATCGGCAAAAGTGGAGAGCCGGACGCGTTTAACACCGCATTCGGCTGGGTTTTAATGGGCGCGGTCTCGCCGTCGTTACAAGTGCAATCCTTGCACTCCTTCGCCCACCACTATTGAGTCGATTGATGCCGCGGTGGGGCAGTTCTGGAAACTGGAGGAAGTGCCCGAACATGTTCCTTGCTCCGAGGAAGATCGACGTTGCAGAGAAATATTCGACAAAATCACTTATCGCGACCATTCGGGTCGTTTCGTTGTTTCGTATCCATTCGCCTCGGACCCCCCTACTTTCGTGGATTCTCGGTCGATAGCCGTTAACAGGCTACGCGCACTCAAGCGTCGATTTAAATCAAATCAAGAATTTCGAGATAGTTATAATGCGTTCATGCAAGATTACTTGGATAGCGGCCACATGGAGCTAGCGAGCGATCCTTTTCCCGCGGACGGTCGCGTGTATTATTTGCCCCATCATGGGGTGTATAAACTAGACAGCGCTACTACAAAGCTTCGAGTCGTCTTCGATGCTTCGTCGAAATGCCCGAACGGGCTATCCATAAACGATACCTTGCTAAGTGGCCCGAAATTACAACCAGACATTGTCGCGGTCCTACTCCTCTTTCGCACTGAGCCCGTGGGCATAACCGCGGACGTGAAACAAATGTTCCGGCAGATCTGGGTAAACCCGGAGCATCGCGATTATCAGCGTATCGTCTGGCGCTTTTCGGAATCAGATCCGATCCTCGATTACCTACTCAAGACGATCACATTCGGTAACACGGCCTCCCTGTTTCTAGCGATTTATTGCTTGCTTAAATTAGCTTACGACAATAGGGATAAGTATCCGTTGGTGTACGCGACGCTTCTCGAGTCTCTATACGTGGACGACGTCGTGGCCAGCGTCCGCACCGTCGAACGAGCTATCGCGCTCCGCGATCAATTACTCGAATTATTTTGGAGTGCCGACTTCGAATTACGAAAGTGGGCGAGTAGCCATTCCTCCGCGTTGGAGGGTCCGGAGATATGTAGCCAGAAGATGCTTTCCTTCGAATCGACCAAGGATCAAGTACTTAAGATTCTGGGCCTTCGTTGGCATTCGCAGTCAGATAGCTTCGGTTTTCAGCTTAACCCTCTGACTCGAAAGTGCACTAAGCGTACAATCTTATCGGAGGTAGCGCGTATCTTCGATCCCTTGGGATTTTTGGCGCCATTGACATTTACCGCGAAGCGATTGATTGTTCTGTATTGGATCCTTTCTTCCCTGCACCGATGGAAGACCTTCGTCCGTAATCGCGTTGCACGAATCCAGGAGAAGATCTCGGTGTCGGCTTGGGGTCATGTTGCCACTGACTTCAATCCAGCCGATCACTGCTCACGTGGACTTTTCCCTCGCGAACTCGTGGCTAATTCAACGTGGTGGAGAGGACCTGAGTGGCTGATAGACTTCGAGTCCCGCACCGAGCCTGTTCTTTCTGAAGAGCCGATTCCATGCGAGGAGGAAAGGATCGTCGCACTCGTCGCGTGCGACGACACCCAACGCCATATCGTCATTATTAGATAAATTTTCGTCGTTAGATAAGATTTGTAGGATAGTAGCGTATATCCGAAGATTTACAAGTCGATCCGGGGCCCAACCGGTGCCCGCTACCGAGGCCGTGGATCAACTTGAAGCGCATTCGGCGTTATTAGTGGTGGTAAAACTCGTTCAATCGGAATCCTTTCACGAGGAGATTGATCGAATTCGAAACGGGAAGAGACTACTCAGGCCTCTTCTCAAACTCGCTCCTTTTCTGGATCCAGCGGGTATTCGCAGGGTGGGCGGCAGGCTCATCCACTCGGGATTGACCTTTGAGGCCAAACACCCTGTGCCGCTACCAAATAGTCACAGACTCACCAAGCTTGTTATAGAGCAAGTGCACCGTGCACACTTGCATCCGGGTAGACGCACGCTCCAGTATTTACTCGCTGTATATTCGGTCGAAAGAGTTAGAGAAGTCAAGCCAATTAGCAGCGTAGATTTCGCGGGACCATTCCCGATAGTTACTCGTCGAGCTCGGGGAGTCTCCTCCTATAAGGCACATGTGTTCCTCCTTGCTGGCCTTATGGTTAAGGCAATCCACCTCGGAATAGCCGTTCCCTCCCCCGACCTGGCTCCGCTGTCGATGAAGCTTTCGGGTCGATGGCGGCTCGCCCAGCAAGGTTGGATAATCGGAGTGCATTCACGTTGGAGGCGCGGACGAGTAGAAGCGCTCCATCCAGGTCGCTATGGCGTCCCGCGCGTCGCCACGGTTCGGGTGGCGAACGGCTCGATCAGACGTCCCCTGGTGAAGCTCTGCCCTTTGCCAATGGGCACGCCACCACGGGCGCCCGATACAAAGTAACAAAAAAATACAACACGTTGTATTTTGATGGGCGGGATGTTCGGATCTCGCATGTACATAGTAGTATTATAGTTGTTTTGCGTTCATGTATATAGGTATTTAGTCTAGTAGCTATTAGTCGATAAGCTGCTTCCCGGGTGAAGCGTCACCATCGGTAACACTGATTTCGCGATTTCTGGTGACTCGCGCGAAACGTTGGCGAATCGCGATGATTGGCAATGTTCGCGCGACTCACCCGACTCGTGCTGCCCGCCCACGGGTGGCAGCCCAAATATTGGGACGACTGATACTCGCTCGCGCCACACTTCGCAGGAGCGCGAACCGGAGAGTGTCGGAGCAATCACTATCGTTACGACCACCTTCGAGTCACCACATTTTGAACATCACGCTTTGACCACCATCAAGAAACGCGGATGTGGTCAAGCCGCTCAGCGTGCCTACACCAGCTCATTTTGCGCATTGTGCTTGCCTGCTTGCCTGCTTGCCTGTTTGCCTGCCTGCCCTGCTTCTCCCGTTTTGCTTGCACGCTTTACTCCGGACTCCGGAGTACTCGCCAGCCTGAAGGACGAGGTCGAGGGAGAGCACCACCGCAGGAGGGTGACGGCCCACGAAACGGTGAGTCGCACGCTTTTCGTTTATTCGCACGCCTTTAGCTTATTCGCCTTTCACTCGCTTTCGTGAGGGAACGGTCCCTCTGGTCCTTCGAGTTATTCGACCATTCGCGAATCCGGGGAACGCCCATACCACCCCGAGCAATAAAATATCTATATATAAAATTGTAAAATATAAATATCATAATAAAATACACATATAAGAGTAAAATATTACAAAAGAAAAAAAATTTTTATAAGAGCATTTTA
The DNA here is from genome assembly GCA_035220575.1 of Temnothorax rugatulus. Lineage (NCBI taxonomy): Eukaryota > Metazoa > Arthropoda > Insecta > Hymenoptera > Formicidae > Temnothorax > Temnothorax rugatulus. The sequence continues at coordinate 18,837 of JASTWL010001322.1, read as the reverse complement.
TTGATTTACAATATGATACTGTATAATGTAGCCATTTATCTGAAGAAACAAACTTTTATTAATATGAATAGAATAGATATTTCTTATATAGTTATATTGAAATAATAGATTTATTATTCGTAGATTTATTTAACACTTAGATGAAGTCCTTCCAGAGACATGTGAGGAGATCGAGAGACTTGTCGCACATATCTGGTTTTGTTTTAACTGTAATAATAATATAAAATACATATTAATTAATAATAATTATTTGTATATTATTTTTATTTATTATGTAGATATACAAGGTGAGTTACTATTTTCACTTCCGATAACTTTGTAACTATTGTTGCTACAAAAATTAGTTTAAACGATTTTGATACATCCCTTATGAAAAAGTACACTCAACTTCGATGGTTAACACCAAAAGTTAAGTGTTAACACTAAACTTACGCGAGTTGACACTCAAATTTGGGCGTAAGTTTAGTGTTTGCCATCAAAGTTAAGTGTCAACTCTTAAATTTAGGTGTAGATTGAGTGTTGACCATTAAGGTTTAGGTAAGTTGTGGGTTTAATCCTCAATGATGAGTGTATATTGGGAGTTTATTCTCTATGATAAGTGTAGGTTGGGGATTAAGCCTTAATGTTTAGTGTAGGTTGGAGATTGATCCTCATCGTTGGATGTTGGTTTGGTGTTAACAGGGCGTTAACCTTTAATGTTCTATGTCGATTTAATCAGTGTCGCCATGATCCCTTTATCGTTGGGTGTCGTTTAAATGTTATTGTGTTAATCTTCGTTAAGTGTCAATTGACGGCCCTTATTATTATTATTAATCGAGTATTGATAATATAGATAGTACTATAATTTACTCCGTGAACATATATGCACACACATACATAAAGAATAGATTTTTTTTTAGATTTATGTTTCTTTAAATTTGATTCTTAATTATTTTTCAATTCATTAAATAAATTCTTTATTTTGTCAGGTAGCGTCTTTAGGCGTTCTCATGCATGCTGTTAACGTTATTATATTAATATTATATTATGTTAAATATACGAATTTTATATTAATAATTATTGTACATTAATTGTAATTGCATTATTATTTTTAATATTTACCAGTTATTATCAATACACGATTTTTGAACGCTATAAAGATATGTTATATAGGAGTATAAGCAACAAGGAAGCGTCAGAATCAAAGGATCGCCACTAGTCCGTTCGATCATCGATGTCAAGCGATGTTAGGTGCGGTACTGACTCGGATGGGTGACCGCGTTGTACCCTTATGGAAAAATACACTCAACTGTTGGTATTTAACCGTTAAAAAAACACCAAAGAAAAACCCTTAAAGTTGGGTGTGATTTTTGGATCACCAAATTGAAGGTTAACCTTCAAATGATGGTTAACCTTCAATTGGCGGTCCGAAATCACACCCAACTTTAAGGGTTTTTCTTTGGTGTTTTTTTTTTACGGTTAACACCAAAAGTTGAGTGTATTTTTCCATAAGGGATATATGTATGTATATTTATCAAAATCTCTAACGTAGGACGCGTTTTATTATTGTGCATTCTAAATATTTTAATTGTTCTACATTTTTCATAAGATTTATCTTATTATGTACAAATATATATTAAATTCTGTTTCTTATTGTTAGTTGTTTTGATCGATTTTGATCATTGTGATCTCTCTGCATATGTTTGTGCGTCAGGTATATGGGATTTACAATTTAACACCAATTTCGAATGGCCTTCTACAGAGAAGGGTGTTCATGGCAAGATATACTCTCGGTGGGGTTGTATCTTTCTTTTGAAATATGGCGATCGAATAAAAACCAATGATTTTTTATCAGATTTGAACTCGGATTTTCCATTTATTAGAGCAGCGCACATCTCTCTGCGCTACGATCGTCACACATATCAAAATAAGATCAAACAAATTTTACTATTTTACTAGATATTTAATGTACGTTTTGTGTTAAAATGTGTCAGAATAAAGCATGAGCTATCTTCTTAGATACAAGGTGTCTCGTAATAAGATGTCTGTAGTTTGATTACGTGTTTTTAGGATTATTTTGAGTAAAAAAGTTTAAATCAACATAGGCTTGAATTGCAATGGTTTCTCAGTAAAATCAGAACTTCCAAATTATAATTTTGTTGTGTTAATACTTGTGATTTAATTGCAATGTTGTTTTAAGGAATACACCACGTTCTGAATTAAGTGTCATATTTAAGGCTCGAAATGACCACCATTGTCGAGACACCTTTGAGCTCTTTCTGTAAGAGAACTGATGATTGCTCTCATTAAAACATCGCCATCATGCGATGAAACCATTGCAATTTGGGCCCATGTTGATTTGAACTTCTTTACTCAAAATAATTTCAGAGACACGTAGTCAAGCTATGGATATCCTATTACGGGATACCCTGTAAGTATAAGTATATGCACATATACTTGCCTTGTTCAACGCAACGGTCCACAGTTGCATATATTTTAGCTTGAGTACCGGGATTCAGGTGAGCATGTGCCGATTTGCCATAGAGCTTGTCCTTCTGAATCTCCGAGTCAACAATCTATAATTGTAAAAAGAAATAGTAATTATAATTTGATATTTATAATTCTTGTATATTCTAGATGACATCTTAAATTTGAAACAAGGATTATTATTATAGTCAAGAAGTGCGAATGAAGAATAGAGGAAGTTTCGGTAATTTGAACCATGAGGGCAAGTTGAACCATTACGATAGATTATTAAATAATTAAAATTGACGATTTGGTGTGTATCGCTTACAGCGTAAGGTTAGTATATATAAACTTTTATTTTGCAGTTAATCTACTTCACAGATTCTTAGTCGCTTTCTGTTGCATGTGAAACTAAGATAGAACTTTAGTGTAGTCTATTTAGCAAGTGTTATATGGTGTACATTTCAATTGTGTACGATAAAAAAGTAAGAATAACGATATTAGATAATTTTGAGATAGTTTGTATAATACTTTTTATAAATATTGCATTTTATATTCTATTGTTTCTTTCTTTCAGAAATAATAATATTATGATGAGTATACATTATAAGTATATATTATTATGAGTAAAAGTTTTAAACATGTTATATATATTTCAAATAATGAGTATTGGACTCCCGAAATTTAAAATAATGATCAGGAATGGCTATGGGAGTCAGACGCGGTTGTCAGTGCGTAGAAGAAGCGTTAAGCGATTTATTCAATAAAGTATATGTTCATACGTTTCGGCTCCGGATTGAGCCATCTTCAGTGAAGTATATAAGAAAATATTAATAATTACTCCCTCTCTCCTTGTTGGTTCGGTGAGTTTCAAGATTGAAAGATCCCAAAAAACAAAATTGACTTTCGAATTACTGTCTGTAACAAAGATCCAGAGACGACAATAGTGTTCAAAAATTCTTTCAGTAATTATCTTGTAATTCAATCAATTTCCGAAATATGGTTAACTCACCCGATAGCCAAAAAGAACGAGAGTATTACAAAGCCATATAGAGTATATAACAAGTCTTCCGAAAAGGTACAACATTGCATACGGAGATGAAATCAACGATCTTGTCAAAACGGCGGACACGAAAATTCTAACGTCAATTGAAATTCGTCTTGTCATGTTCACAATAACCAACCGTGACAAATAAAATATGAAACCGTAAAGGGTCGCCAATATAAACAATCAAAAACTAAAAGCGGTGGTACCTCTATGGCTTTGTAATACTCTCGTTCTTTTTGGCTATCGGGTGAGTATTTCGGAAATTGATTTGAATTACAAGATAATTTTACTGAGAGAATTTTTTGAACACCATTGTCGTCTCTGGATCTTTGTTACAGACAGTAATTCGAAAGTCAATTTTGTTTGGGATCTTTCAATCTTGAAACTCACCGAACCAACAAGGAGAGGGGGAGTAATTAATTATTAATATTTTTTTATATATTTCACTGAAGATGGCTCAATCCGGAGCCGAAACTTATGAACATATATTTTATTGAATAAATCGCTTAACGCTTCTTCTACGCACTGACAACCGCGTCTGACTCCCATAGCCATTCCTGATCATTATTTTATATATATTTGTGACATTGTTACAAAAAGTACCAAAATTAGAGTTTGTAATAAATTAGAATAAAACAAATATATTATAATATAAATAATAATTTTTATAGACTATTTTATTTATACGATTATACGATTTATTAATACGACTTAAAATACAATAAAAATTAATTTCTTGCAAGATTAATAAAGTGGTTCACGAAATGGTTCAAATTACCCTACAAAAATATACCTTCAAAAATTTTGTTATAACATTAAACTCACTATAAATAAACGAAATTTGTTAGAAACACGTTGTAACAAACATTTGGCATTACAACTCAGCGAAAACAAAGTTCAGTTATCTTTAACAGTTTTTAAGTTATCTTGAAAAAGGCTTACGGTGATTCAAATTACCCGAACTTCCTCTAAAAACGAGACAAATAGTAATTTTTTACCAGTTCCATGCTAGTATAATATGTATGTACAGACGGCGTCATTAATGCTTTCCTAGCTGTGTTCTGGGGATTTCTATAGTGCACGTTACATGTACTATGCCTTCAGGTGGAAGGCATTAATGACGCCGTCTGTACACTATTTCTTGTGCGCGACTTCGTAATAGCAACAGACTTCTCAGATTACATTGTTTACGTTTACGCGATACGCGATCACGCGTAACTTCTTATCTCGGTGACATACATGTACATATATATGGGCTTCGTAATTATACTAGTCCATATTCAATACCATTTATGTATATACGAGATATTTGCAAACAAAAGGTTACATATCGTACATATACGTCGTTTGCAGCTAAAGAATTAATACCACGATATAATCTATTAATCAATGATGAAACACACACATTTTATCAAGTATATAAAGACCATTGGGACATATTGACATCTTTGATAACAATTCAGAAACAATTGAGAGTGCAATTTCATCGTTGATTAATAGACTATGTTGTTAATATTAACAGATAATGCAGTTTAAAACACTTAAGGAAAAAATAATGTATTCTTTATTTTCGATAATTAATTTCAACTTTTGCTTTTAAATTTTTTATTAAATAATTGATATGTAATTATATAATTAATACTTGCCTGGCCTCGTTTTCGTAATATGCACAACGTGAAGCATCCGTTTTTCTTTGCCTTTTCTTGATTTTCTGGATTCTTATAAGATCCATCCTTTATTTCCGCGTTTGTAATCAAATCAGCTACAAAATAATTAATTGTTGTTATCATAAATTTTTCTTGTAAAAAAATTAATGTTTACTTTAATGTATTTTATTTTACTGTAACTATTTTAATTTAATTATTGTTATTGTTATGTAAATTTATTTATATTGTTTTGAAATTATATTTTTTATAATGTTTTAAAAGTTACTTATTTTGACTTATAATTATAAAAAATATTTACTAAATATAAAAAATAATCGAGATAGCTATATACCAAATAGCAAAATATTTTTAAATAAATATGTAAATAAATTTAAATAAATATGTAAGTAAATCAATTTAAGAAATTTTAAGAGATTTTACTTTCCACTAGATTCGCGTTGTTATAGCATTCTTGCAAATCTGCGGTGGATAAAACTCCACCATGTAAAGCTATATCCGCAATAGTGTCTGCATAAACCACAATCTGAAATCAATATTGTTATATAAACTATTACAAAGCCTGCAATAAAAATATAGTATAAATATAACAATTTTATAAAAATCGTATATATGATAATACATATTTCTGAATATTACATTGTGATAAAAATATATATTTATCTATAGGTATCACTTTTATAAATATGTAAGTTATACGTATTATATTATAAGTGTATATAAATATTTTATACATATTTTGTATTTTTAACAAATGAGAATTACACAGTGTCCAATAAATTCGCGAACTACGTCTATTAAATAAAAATATTTGTGCTAGGGAGATTATATAGACTCCTAAATAATAAAAAAAGTCGTACGTATTGTTCCTATTTAATAAGTAATAGTAACGTGTTCGTGAACTTATTAGACATACTGTGTATGTGCTAAACAATTTTTTACGATTCTCAATTCTTTCTTTTTTAACAGTACCTATATTAGTTTAAGAGGAGCTTGCAAAGAAAATCATTTTAATTATAATATTTTGCAGAAAAGTGTATATTTGTTCCGCCAATAAGTGATTAATGAGAAAAACTCTATTTTTAATCGCCAACATTTGGCAATGTCGTGACACTTCGACCACTGGTTTTGGTCGGATTAATCGTCACGTTTCGACCATGGGTTTTGGTCTTTTCTAAATTGATATAATCTTTGATACTTATGTATAAGCATCTCATTTTTATTAAATTAAATTATTAAATTTATTACGAAAAATATTACCTCAGCCAGGATTCAAACAACCTGGAATTTCCCTCATTCTGTGTAGGGCGTCGTACCAATTCGACCACTGAGGCATATGGTAATATTTTTCGCAATAACACATCTTAAGATGAATAATACTATAAGATAGAAACACTGATTTTTAGGTCAACGGTGTACATTCACAGAAAAGTGTATATTTGTTCCGCCAATAACTGATTAACGCGAGAAAAATTCTATTTTTAATCGACAACATTTGGCAATGTCGTGTATAATATTTTGATAAGTTTAACTTCAGTGAAGCAAACTATAATCTTTTACTTGTCAAATTAAAAATGTTTACAAGAAATCGATGAGACATACAAAAACGAAAAATATCAGTACGCGACGACTGAATAAGTTAAAAGTAAAGTATAAGCAAAACACTCGCGTTCAATCAGTTGTATTCTAGCTTTTTTCTTAGTATTTATTTCTGTTAATGATAGATCGACAGAAAAATGTCTAAAATTAGATATCAATAGCATTTATTCCGTAATTGATTATAAAATATAACAATTTGTTTAATGTTTATGCATCAATAATTTGAATATAAATTCTTAATTTTTTTATTGAATATTATTTTAATTTTCGTAAAATAACAATAATTCAATTACAATATTAATATTCAATAACAATGTAATTATAACTAATAATTAATAATTTAATCGCAATTACTTACGGCGGTCGCCATCAGGCAGACGGATAGCGCAAAGTATCTCATGATTTTTTTCTGCACTGATAAAACACTTTCGATGCACTCAGTGTCTCGTGAACTGATGATGGTACCCCGATGCAAACTTCTACTTATATACCTTCCATGCGAACGCTAAATACGGCAATCGGGCGATCAAGAGAAAGCGCTATAGGAAACTTACCGCCGATAATCGTTTGACATGCGCGCAGAAAAGGTATAACAGGAAAAACCTTGGTATTCACGCGGTCGATGCACGAACCAAGGAAGATGCGCATTTATCGGGAATTTACGCCGCAATTTGCGTCATTCGGTCGTTTTAAAATATTATAATTTCTTTATAACGAAGGAAGATTGATTATCATAACAACATATCAGATATATTTGAGGTTTTATTTACATTTTGATCGGGATTCAAAGATTGAAGGCATATATATAGGGTAATTTATGGTTTTTGTTCAGCATTCTAGATTAGTATTAATTTGATATACATTTCAATTTTGTTATTTTATTATTTTCCAATAATCCAAACTCTGTAAGTTGGAAACATTTAGAAATTTCAGTGTTTTAAAACACTCGAAGAATTTTTTGTTTCAAAGTGTTTGAAAATTTTGAAGATATTATGAAATGTCGATTATTGGTTGTGATGTAAAAGTTTTGATTCAGTAATCAGCATTTTATCCTTAAACAATCTCAAATTACTAAATAAATCAGTGTTCAAAGAAAATTTTAAATTTAAATGAAGAATTTGAGTTTATAAGTTTTGCGTTTGAAGGTTTTTAATTGCCAGATTTCCTTGACCTAATTTATATTACATAACAATCTATAAAAATTGAATAAAAATGATCGTGAAGCAAACATATGATGATCGCTATCTTTAAATCACAACGGGAATTCCCCTATTTTATCCTGTCTATACGACTTCACATGACCTTATTTATGAGTGAGTTACGATAACTCTGTGTTCTCAAGATGTTGCATTCATCCAGATGATATTTGCAAAAATAACTCATAAAATATTATTTTGCAATAAAGGCTAAATAAAACTTGATTTATACGGACTCATCTTTTCAAAAATTATGCATTTGCTCTTCTTATCAACTAAATCTTTTTATGTCGAAGTAGCAAACAAAGATAATAAGTATGATTCATTCCTGATAACTAGAATTATTTAACATTTAAATAATTTTTCAATTTTTTACCATAATGATTAAAAAAATAAACATTTATTGTTTGGTATAACATTTATGTTTGCCTACATCTGATTCACATGAGAGACATCGCAATTGCAATTTATTTTGTACATAACATTTGTTATGTACAAAACAGACTTAGAGAGGCAGATTATCTTTATATGCTTTAATATAGTCACGCATCTTATTGAGGCTAAAGTATGGCAGTCTCACATTCAGGTCTTTATAGTAATATTTTTATTCAGTTCAGATATTCGAGGAACATGAGGGATAATGAAGAAAGAGACAGTCCTACTCTGACTCATCTTTAGGTTTGTTCTTATTTGAATTCAAGTCATTGAAACTATTAAACTAATTTATTTTATTTAACATTATTAACATGGTTTATAAGCAACAAGTTTTATTGTGAATCTATAGATTCTATAAAAATAGCGTTTTATTTCGTTTAAACCCCGATATCAGAAATTTCTCTTATATTATACTACACTACTGCATATAATATATATAGAAATTATTATAATTATCTATAGGAAATATTATGGTTATCCAGACGACGTAATGTATCGTACAAATCTTCTTTTACTTACTGCCTCCTTCTTCATCCATTTGATTGTCGATTACGCAAAGCATTAAACCAAAAACTCTGTCATCCCGAGTCATTTTGCTATCTTCGTTCACTGGAATAATTAAAGCAATTATCAGCAATTATTAGCAAAATTATTAACAATATTATACAAAAATTTTCTGCAAACTGTTTATTACATGATATAGTACAAAACATTATGTTCAAATTGGTATAAAAATATCAGTTTCTAATTTATAAAAATGTAGAACTGTAGAAAAGAGATCCCAATCTTTTGACCTCGATATGATGTTTTTAATGTACCTGAACAACCTTTAAAAGGTTTTAACAATCTCTCATTGTTTATTAAACAATTATTGACAAATAAAGTTGAATATATAAACGTGTGTACAATTTGAACGTGTCTACAATTTGAACTTTACTTTTAGTAAATAAATATTACATTATTTGCATATTTACTTATTTAAATAAATAACTGGGGTACGGGAAGGAGCTCCGTCCTTCCTGTACCCCTATTTCAAAATATTTATAACCTAACTTAAACATCCATTTTAGTTCCAAATTAGAAATAGCTTTGCAAAACGTTGGTTTAGTGTCTAAGATATATTATTCAGAAAACTCATTTTACATGAAAATTCTAGATAATTTTGGTCTCAGTATTTATGCAGTGACGTAATCACGTAATCAATCACTCTTTACATGTACAATCGCGTCGCTTGATGTAGTTGTAACAAAATTGAGAGAGAAAAAATTGAAACAGAGAAACAATTTGTATGTTGTTTTAAGTTTACTTACGTGAATTGAGGCATTTTGTTAAACCTTCTTTATTTGTAGGTTTTGGTAGATCATTGTCTTTTTCGACACTTTCAATTACCTTATCTACAACCAACGTACCATCTTCTTTTATCTAAAATGAACGAAAGAAACACAGGATATCATAACTTGTTCTATATTGTCTGATGTAAACTTATAGGGGAACTCGGGGCATAACGGGATCACAGGGCATAATGTGATATGGTTCGATAACTTTTTACAGAGATGCTGCCATGTAATGAAATGTTTCGAAATTATTACACTTAGATGTCTCTACCCGCGTGTTGTTATCAGTTTTCACATTATTTTTAACTGAAAGATGCTACAAATTGACTTATTTAATGCGTTCGCTGTGCTCTCTGCGACTGAGTTGCAGTTTCTTTGATATACATTTGCATAAGATAAATAATGATCAAATTCTACTTTTGACGTAGAACTACGTCTTTCTCCGCGGTAGGGGGGGGGTATCCACGGATGCAACGATGCAACGCGACGATGCAACGAAAACATGTCACACTTTGAACGTTTATATCTTCGAAACTAATAATCGTAGAATAATAAATGACATCTCATTTTAAAGCTTAAGAAGTCCCATTTATAATAAAACAAGACTGAACTCTCTATTTGTTACCGTTTCGATATAGTAGCGTTAGAAAGTTTAGCTAAATTTCTTGTAGATGCAACGAAAACATGTCACACTTTGAACGTTTAGATCTTCGAAACTAATAATCGTAAAGTAATAATTGACATCTCATTTTAAAGCTTCAGAAGTCCCATTTATGATAAAACAAGAATGAACTCTCTATTTGTTACCGTTTCGATATAGTAGCGTTAGAAAGTTTAGCTAAATTTCTTGTCGATGCAACAAAAACATGTCACACTTTGAACGTTTAGATCTTCAAAACTAATAATTGTAGAATAATAATTAACATCTCATTTTAAAGCTTGAGAAGTCTTATTTATGATAAACCAAGTCAGAACCCTCCACTTCTTACCTCTTCGATACAGTAGCGTTACAAAGTTTAGCTAAATTTCTTGTCGATACAACAAAAAGAAACTGGCACAGTAACAACTGTGCCGCAAGCAACAACGTAGAACTACGTCAACTGTCACTATTTCATGTTAAAGTATTCAGCGAAGGAAAGTAGACGTAGGGCTACGTCAACTGTCTTTGGCTGAATAATAGTGACATTAAATGAATTTTCTTGTCGATTTAGTAAAGTATCTGTGTAAATATCGATTACTTGTAATGATTTATTTCAAAGAATATTTTGGTGCAAGACCAAGTTTATTTATTTATTTTTAATATGTTTCAAACTTTTTTAGACCCCTTAGCATTTCCATTATGTCCCGGGTTCCTTTAGGTCTAGATTTATACATTTAATAGACTGACTGTGAGCATTTTCATTGGAGAGCTAAAACCAAGCTCGAAGGACAAAGAAAGCATCAGGGTTTATATTTCTTTTATATCAACATATTTCTATCCTTTGAGCTTGGCTTCAGATCTCCAATGGAAATGCTCAGTCTGTTATATAAGTCTATGCATAAAGTTAATCAAAATTGAGTAGAATAATGGCAATTTAATCTTTTAAGGGGATCCTATAGTGGCAGTATATAGTTACCGACATTTCTTATTTTAAAGAAATCTTTGAATTGGCTTTACAGAATTGCAAAATTCTTGTACAGAATTAAAGTACGCACAAAAATCTAGTGCAGGACACACAATTTCATATCAGAAACGAAAAAAAATTAAAAATTTGGGCATATACAGCTGTCACCTGATGACAACCCTTATGGAAAAATACACTCAACTTTTGGTATTAACCGTTAAAAAAAAACACCAAAGAAAAACCCTTAAAGTTGGGTGTGATTTCGGACCGCCAATTGAAGGTTAACCATCATTTGAAGGTTAACCTTCAATTGGTGATCCAAAAATCACACCCAACTTTAAGGGTTTTTCTTTGGTGTTTTTTTTAACGGTTAACACCAAAAGTTGAGTGTATTTTTCTATAAGGGTACAATTAATGTACAATAATTATTAATATAAAATTCGTATATTTAACATAATATAATATTAATATAATAACGTTAACAGCATGCATGAGAACGCCTAAAGACGCTACCTGACAAAATAAAGAATTTATTTAATAAATTGAAAAATAATTAAGAATCAAATTTAAAGAAACATAAATCTAAAAAAAATCTATTCTTTATGTATGTGTGTGCATATATGTTCACGGAGTAAATTATAGTACTATATTATCAATACTCGATTAATAATAATAATAAGGACCGTAAATTGACACTTAACGAAGATTAACACAATAACATTTAAACGACACCCAACGATAAAGAGATCATGGCGACACTGATTAAATCGACATAGAACATTAAAGGTTAACACCCTGTTAACACCAAACCAACATCCAACGATGAGGATCAATCTCCAACCTACACTAAACATTAAGGCTTAATCCCCAACCTACACTTATCATAGAGAATAAACTCCCAATATACACTCATCATTGAGGATTAAACCCACAACTTACCTAAACCTTAATGGTCAACACTCAATCTACACCTAAATTTAAGAGTTGACACTTAACTTTGATGGCAAACACTAAACTTACGCCCAAATTTGAGTGTCAACTCGTGTTTAGTGTTAACACTTAACTTTGGGTGTTAACCATCGAAGTGTGTTGAGTGTACTTTTTCATAAGGGAATATTTACTTAAACAAAAATACTGCAGTTTATATATACAAAATGATACCCAATTGCACTAGGGACAACATGTAGGAACAATATCATGCAAATAGAACAAAGATTTAAAGCCTAGAAAAAAAGATTTTCACTAAGGCAGCTTTATTAATGCAAAGGCACATGCAGATTGACAGAATGAGCAGTATTGCGTGTAACGAGAGATGGCGCAGCAATCGGACAAGGACAGATGCATTTCGTTAGACAAGGGCAGATATAGGCCGGTAATATAGAAAATGATAGAAAACGAATTAGAACGGAATTAAGGGATCCTGCAGTGACAGGCGAACTCGAACGCGAATACAACGCCATCCCAAGCGGAACTAAAAATGTCAATAATATCGACATTTCTAATCCCGGTTCTAAACCGCGTTTTTCATGTTATCGATTTATCTCAGGGCAGTGATCACTATTTTGCGCTCTCTGAACATCTAAGGTCTGTGTCTTTTTAGACGATCCAGTCCGTGCGGCCCTGGCTGTGATTGCAGCGCCGTCTCTGACAGATCCGGCAACTACTGTTGCACGCTACACTGCTCTTCTTATCATTCTGCATCCGTATTTGCATTACTAAAATAAAATTTAGATGGATCTTATTTTGTAAGCATTGTGTGTGAATCTTACTTCTACTTGCACGATATTATTCCTACATGTTTTCCTAAGGGGAGATGATAAACATTATGTATGTATAAACCGCAGAATTTTTGTTTTAAGCAAGTATTGTCATCAGGTGACAGCTGTATGTGCCCAAATAAGTAATATTTTTAATTTTTTGGTGTTTTTTATATAAAATCGCGTTTGTGTAGATAGATTTTTGTGCGTAATTTAATTCTGTAAAAGATTTTTGCAATTCTATAAAGCCAATTAAAAGATCCATCTAAAAACGATAATGTCGGTAAATTATACGGCTGTAGGATCCCCTTAAAAATGTTCGACATTATCAACATCGAGGAAGTTCGGCCTTCACTATAGGATCCCCTTAAATGTAAATAAACTAGATATGCATTACCTATTTACATCCTTAAAAAATTAATTATTACCATTGTTCTATTCAATTTTGAGTGAGCTTATGTTAAACAATATATTTTATTATATGTTATAATATAATATTATATATCATACGTTATCGAGAATATGTTTATTATTATGTATTGTTTTTATTTTTTTATTATATATTATTTTGTGCATATATTTTGTTTTGTTCTGACGTACACATTGACGAATAAATTCATATTTGTTAATGTGTATGTTTTCTATGATTAATTGTATCTATAATATGTTCTAAGTTTTTGAAACATTGAACTGAAATTCTATAGCACGAAAAAAATATAAAGTTTAAATATGAAAATTTCAGTTAATTTTCTACAACAAACTTGTGTTATAGAAATAAGAAATATCTTTTATTATGTACTTTAATGGAAATATAATGGTGAAATAATGGTTTAATATGCATCAGCTTTGCTGTACTTGTTATCATTCGTATGTCCAATAATTATATATTGGGGGGATGAGAATAATAATTATCGCAAATTATTACCATTCCTTTCTTCTGTAATATACAACCCAGGAAATTACTGTATTTTATTAGAGATTGTTTGACATCGTCACTGATAGCATCATCCTGTGCTTCATCCCACTTCTCAATCAAGGTACTTATTTCCTCTAAAAAATTGAAAAAAAATGTTTAATTAGAATTTTGAAAATTTATATAAAAAAGAAATATTTTAAATTGAAATATACAGGGCATCCTATTTTAAAAAACGTACCTCGATATAATTCTTCAACGAAGCATTTTCAGCAAAAATGTTTCAGACAAAAATTGTACGGTTTTGAGGGACATATAAGATGGTGTCATTAGTTTGATCTTGGATAGGCGTTTGAAGATCACGTGAAGGTCACCTTTAATTTCTTAAATGGAAACCCCTATTTTTCAATGCATATTCTTGTAGCTAATCTCGAGAGCTTTTCAAAACATTATAATAAAGTATTTTTTCATTAAGAACTTTTGGAATTATAAGGCTTGAAAGTTCTAGTATTTTGACATAAAATACAAAATATCTTGTAAAACATTAAATTTTCGGTAATGTTACTTTAATACTTTTATGCACAGAATAATGAGACGAATCAATTGATATGAAAAAAGACATAGTTCCTTTAAGAAAAAATATGTAATTTGCAACATGCATCTGCATACTTTTTCTTAAAAGCAACTGTCTTTTTTTCATACCAATTGATTTGTCTCATTATTCTGTGCATAAAAGTATTAAGGTAACATTACTGAAAACTTAATGTTTTACAAGATATTTTGTATTTTATGTCAAAATACTAGAACTTTCAAGCCTTATAATTCCAAAAGTTCTTAATGAAAAAATACTTCATTATAGTGTTTTGAAAAGCTCTCGAGATTAGCTACAAGAATATGCATTGAAAAATAAGGGTTTCCATTTAAGAAATTGAAGGTGACCTTCACGTGATCTTCAAACGCCTATCCAAGGTCAAACTAATGACACCATCTTATGTGCCCTTCGAAACCGTACAACTTTTGTCGGAAACATTTTTGCTGAAAATTCTTTGTTGAAGAAATATGATGTGCGTTTTTTAAAATGGAACATCCTGTATATAGAATTTTATTGTATTTTATTATTTAAGAATTTTTTTTAAATTTATTCTCTTTCTGAAAGTTCAGAAATTTTATAATAATAGATTATAAATTTTTGAAGTTATTTTTTCTTATAAATTTTAAATTCTGAACTATAAATTTAAAATCATGAATTTTTAATATAGGTATATAGAATTAAAAATTTAAAGTTTTATAATAACAAGAAGAAAATAACAATAATAAAACAATAATAAGAATTAGATTGATTTGTAAATTGATTTATATATTTCTGGATAATTTACCCGAATCTGCCTTAACTTCTTGTAAACAGGCCTGTATTGTCTCTCCATCGGTTTCGAATCTCTTTGCTACCTCTTCTAGACGTTTATCATCTGCAATTACCTGAAATACAGTTATATTACATTATACTTTATTAATACGATAATTGCATTATTATCAATTATAATAATTACAAGTAAAATACATTGCGTGGAAAATATAATATAAATTATTTATATCATGTTATAAATAAATTTGTGACATAAATATTATAATGTTGACATAAATATTATAAATATTGTGACATAAAGTATTATAATAAAATATTAGAGAAGTATAACATATGTTCCGCTTTTTGTACATTATTTTTTTAACAGCAAAATTATTTTGTCAACTTGAAGTCAATTTTTTCTACATTGATAAAAATATATTGTTATCATTTTACTGTGAAAATCGGTGGTCATTTTTAACCTTCGATTTATGCAGTTAAAATACAGAGTGATTTTGTAATTTTATCTCAAAACGTTAAACTTACTTCAAATAAAATTAAGTTTTTGTTTAATATTTTATCGGTTTACTATCTGGTGGTAAAAATAGTTGATTTATTTTAATATTCACTTGATCACATTATTTCTAATATAAAATAGCAATTTTCAATATAACCGCTATTCGAGGAATTATATGATTATGGTGTTTAATTGTAGATTTTGTGTTTTTACAAGTACAAAGCCACAAATTTCACATCTCACAGATACTGCAGATGTCAGATATTTCGCCACTTAATTTTCTATTACTGCAATGATTTCGAATACTGTAATACCACGCTATACTGAGACTAAAATCTCATACTGCCTTTATACCATATTAGTATTGTGTTGTAATTTCAGTTCTTTTGTTAATATTAACGAAACCGTCATGAGTTGAATTGATTTCTCAATGTAGTAAGTAGCGCGATCATGTATCGAGACCTACGTAAAATGATTACTGCAGGGAATGTAAAAGGTTTCACTGCAAATCCAAATGTGTTATTTTAGCAATCAAAGCTTTTCTTACCCATTTCTTGCCGTTTTAAATCACGTCATTTAACACGATTGAACGTATTAACTTTTAATTTAATATGATTAAACGTGTTAAATGATGTAATTTAACACATAAAGAAACACATAAAAAGTGCTTCTGTCTAATGTGTTATTTTTAGATGTTTATGCATTACACTTGGATTTGCAGTGTTTATAATGGTTATTTCATGATACATAAGTGTAGAGCGATAGTAAAGGATGGAATACAGCAAAATACAAGTGCATAGCTCTGGTATTCTTTGTTTAGCTTGATATCTTCTATAGGCATTCCACCTGTTTGGAATATACGGCATTTTTAGCGTGCGGAATTTATACCATATACTAAGTTTACGCGAGCGTTACTTCTGTAGTAACTTATGATAATTCCTTCGCATAAACGGGATTTTGTAGTAACTTACGATAATTTACTCCGCGTAAACGAATGAATTATCGTAAGTTACTACAGAAGTAACGCTTATCGCGTAAACGTAGTAATACCGGAATTATAATGAACTTAACGTAACGGGACGCAACGGGACGTGAAGTAACGTAACGTGAACTTAACGGACACTCCGTAAAAATCGAAATCTCCTATGTGTTCTTTTTCCTTCTTTTTTTTTTGGATTGTGTACCAATAATCTTTAATGCATCTATCGTTCGTCTATTTTCTTTTTAAAATTTTTAAGTTTTATGATTTGTTTATCATTCTTACACCTTAATAAACTGTTTTTACACACATTTTATAACTTAATATGAAATTTTATTGCCTTATTTATAATCATTATTTGTAATTTTTTATAAGGCGTATATTCCACCTATGAATGTCATATATCCCACCTCTATGGGATATATGGCAAAAATGCAAGGGTTTCTAAACTTTTTTTTTTTTTTTGTTAAATAGGGTTATGTGGGGTGATGTGCAACATGGGGTGGTGATGTGCAACGTTTCCGATTCCTGGTCTGCATGTCGACATTTGACAGAACCGCATACTGCCATCTATTTGTGTCAATAGTACCTTGTTTTGGATAAATAACTCGCGAGATGGCACGCACCCTGTTTTGCTGTACGAAAGCGAGTTAAATTTCTCGAGCTCAATGTAATTTTCGCTTTTCACATTCATAGTGATTTCGTGAATTGGTTTTAGGTCATCTCATAGGTAAATATTTTTATATTGTTAGTTTTTTAAGTACTTTTGATAATCCACAGCGATTTTGTGATTTTCTTACGTTGTGTGGTGTCACGCCAGTCCGCGCAAAATAGCGTGTTTGGGGTTATATGCAACACTTTTTTGGGGGTGATGTGCAACACTCATTTTTCGCTAGTTTATCGCTATTTTACGATGGAACATGTGTATATGAAGTGTTTTAATGCATTTTTCAATGTGTTTAGTCATTATGCCACGAAAGTATAAAATCTACTTCATCCGATGAAGAAGTTGAAGACTTGTGCCCGGCATGTGAACGAGTTTTGCCAAAAAAATTGAATCGCAACAATTCAATTTACTGTAACACTTGCGACATTCCTTATCATTTGAAATGTGTCGACATGCAAGGTCGCAACTATTTTACTTGTGACAACTGCGATTCAGAGATGATAAAAAATAAAGTTTTTTGCATTTTTCCTTTCATTATTCGATTAATTTGTATTTAAGAAGCCCAAATTTAACATTTAAGTCGATTGATGTCGATATTCATGCATTTTTTACCTTAATTTTACCTGTGTTGCACATCACCCCAAGAAAATTTGAAAATGCTAAAACAGACGTTTTTTGAAAACTCGAAAAATTTTTAGGAAAAATTTAAAATTTTGAAAATCTAATCACGCAGAATTGTAGTATTTTCCTTCCTCTACATTATACAGCCATGATATATTCAAGAATTTGATTTTTGGATATGTTTTTCGAGCAACGCGTGAACGTGTTGCACATCACCCCACATAACCCTACAAAGAATAAATATTTTATATTTGTAACTTTTTTAAAGTAGTAGACAATATAAAGTTTTTATTGGTATAACTCATTTGCTTTAAACATAGTAGATAGTATTCGATAAATTAAGTTTCTTTTAGGTGTGGCGTATATACCGGAGTTACCCTATAGAAATAAAATTTTAGCACATGTAATGTTATGGATAAATTTAACAATACCGGGAGCTAATTTACAAATGATATGTAAAATACTAGATTCTGCAGTTAATTTTCATAAATTCCTGTATATTTAACTGAAACAAGAGAAAAAAATGCATAAGTAAAACATTAGAAAAATTCAGTAAATTTACCAAAAAAATAAATAAATTTCCTCTATAAATTTGCATCAATTTTTATCAGTGTGCAGTTAAAATCATAGAACAAAACTATCTATCTTTATGTTCCTCAACGTTTCTTTCTTTTATCACTAAATCAATATATTCGAATCATCTTTTTTTTACTTTT
>JASTWL010001321.1:0-43816 GCA_035220575.1 Temnothorax rugatulus | reverse complement strand
ACGTGTTTATTTTTAGCTGCGTATCTCGACGTTTAGGGGTTGAAACAACCCCTCGAAAATAACGGATTTTAGTTTTTAGCGAATATCTTCGAAAATATAAGGCGTAACGACAAAACATTTGAACGAAATGTTTATGGTTTTTTGTGCTCTTTACAATGGCGTAATCAGATTTTTAAAATTTGTCACATTTTTTAATTTAACCCCACCCTCACCTATTATTTTTGCCAAATATAACAATTTTTCCAACGCAAATTTAAGAGCGTCAAATGCCAAATACATCCATGTGTATTTTTATTATGATACCATTATTAGATTTTTGGCAAGACGAGATGATATGTGGTATAGGCGTCGCGCTGTAGGTAGGTGTTGCGTTATTTCTGTTCAAGTTGCGCCGTACGCTTAAAAATTTCCATTTCAACTCCGGGATGACCGAAGCGCTGATGCGAAGGCCAGCGCAAGGCTATTTCGAGAGTCCTGGACTAGCAACGGAATGTAGACTCCGACATTATAAATACCACCGCTGAATTGTAAGATCGAGCGGGCAGTCGCAAATTTGAACGTGCGTCACATTAACCGCTACAATAATACACTATCCCAATTATAACTCCGGGACAACCGAAAGCGCTGATGCGAAGGTCAGCACTAGGCGCTGACAGCGAGGAGTTAGCACGAAAATAAATAAGCAGGAAGTCCGGAAGGTTATATGTATGCAGAAATTCTTTCTAATTTTTCCATTCTACTACCACCTTCACTAATTTGGCTCTCCCATCGTGCTAGTTGTCGTATTGATGTAACTTTTTTGTACCTTTGTTTAACTCCTTCAAGCGATCTTCCTCTTGTTTTACCACTCCTCCAGTATTCCACAGCTTGCCTTTTATAGTCACTTGATATTGTTGCCTCAACAGAGCTGCAAGTAACTTCTTCCGGAAGATATACTTTACCATGATCTTCCTCAAATAAATCAACTCTTTCCGGTT
The DNA here is from genome assembly GCA_035220575.1 of Temnothorax rugatulus. NCBI lineage: Eukaryota > Metazoa > Arthropoda > Insecta > Hymenoptera > Formicidae > Temnothorax > Temnothorax rugatulus. The sequence goes on along the minus strand of JASTWL010001321.1, from coordinate 42,839 downwards.
CTGGAATCTCATATATATCATAAAAACCTAAAGTTTCTTCCTCTTCTACGTCAAATTCTTGGTTTTGTATGTCAAGCAGTATACGTTCAATGTTTTCTTTTACTTTTTCTTCCTCCGAAGTTGTCGGACTTGGTGAATAGTTGAAAGCAGTGAAAGTTGCAGAAAGTAGCATTATTACATTGTATGGATTAAACTTCATTCTGAAAGATATTAAAATTAAATATTTGTCTCGAACTTTAATTATATAAATAAATACGCACTTTATAATTAATGGAGTGGTCTTTGTTAGGTTTGATACCGTCTCTTTCCAATTTGCGACTGCCCGCCCGATACAATTCGGCGGTATTTATAATGTCGGAGTCGACATTCCGTTGCTAGTCCAGGACTCTCGAAATAGCCTTGCGCTGGCCTTCGCATCAGCGCTTTCGGTCATCCCGGAGTTGAAATGGAAATTTTTAAGCGTACGGCGCAACTTGAACAGAAATAACGCAACACCTACCTACAGCGCGACGCCTATACCACATATCATCTCGTCTTGCCAAAAACCAAAAATGGTATCATAATAAAAATACACATGGATGTATTTGGCATTTGACGCTCTTAAATTTGCGTTGGAAAAATTGTTATATTTGGCAAAAATAATAGGTGAGGGTGGGGTTAAATTAAAAAATGTGACAAATTTTAAAAATCTGATTACGCCATTGTAAAGAGCACAAAAACCATAAACATTTCGTTCAAATGTTTTGTCGTTACGCCTTATATTTTCGAAGATATTCGCTAAAAACTAAAATCCGTTATTTTCGAGGGGTTGTTTCAACCCCTAAACGTCGAGATACGCAGCTAAAAATAAACACGTGTCTAATGTTTTTTGATGCTCTACAACATATCCAAAGCGCATCCAAATCGGTCGTTATTTTCAAGGAGTTGTTTCAACCCCTAAACGTCGAGATACGCAGCTAAAAAAAAGTTGTTTCAACCCCTAAACGTCGAGATACGCAGCTAAAAAAAAACACGTCTCTAATGTTTTTTGATGCTCAACAACATATCCAAAGGGCATCCAAATCGGTCGTTATTTTTTAGGGATTTTTTCAACCAATAAACGTCGAGATACGCCGCAAAAAAAAATACGTGTCTAATATATTTTGATGCTCTACAACATAGCCAAAGCTTATCCAAATCGGTCTCGGACACCCCCGACCGTTCCCTTGTCAGTAATAACTTTAGTCGCCCAATAGCGATACTCCTGATACTCCGAATCAAAGTCAGGTTTAATGTAAAAACCAGAATCATCACGAGCTTCACGTTCTTTTACCTCGTCCCGCAACCGCCGATACAATTTCCGTCTCACGTTAGAATTCCAGTTATATGGAGCATTAGTATCGATAACGACTCCTTGTCTAACGATGCGTCGACCGGTTCCGCGTATACCTAGTTCGCGATCGCGAAGAAACTGCACCGGTGATATCACATCCGTCAATTTCACTCCTCGATCTTCTTCACGCAGAACATTGGCGACATCGTTTATTAAATCATCAGCAGAGATTTTGGAGACTCTACAGAGTTCTCTTCTTCAGTTATCCACACCATGTTGCGCACGTTAATATCCCACTCGCGATAATGTTTTTTTTTCTTCACTTCATGCAAATCGGACACATGTTGCACGGCAATATTTGATACAATGGAGTATTGCAATTTCCGCAAAATCGACCTCTTATTACGTCGTACAGCTCGGTTACATGCTTTCGAAAAGTACATATGTGCTCACCAGTGTCTGGTGAAGCGATCATATACGAAGCACACAGGTTATATGAACCGTATACATAATAAAAATTAATGGCGCAACACTTCGTACGTCCATCTAACGCTAAAAATTCGGGACGCGACACTATTTTTTTAACAACTTGTTTACGGTTGCCGTCTTCGTCACTGTTATAATTGCTGTCCGGCGACATCGGACGATCCTCGTCGGATGAATCTACATCCATTATTGCCTCGAAATTATTGTCCATTTCCATTTTTTTGTTTACTGTTTTTGAAAAAAATGTTTTCTTTATACCGTCCACTTGATACAAAAAAAACTTCAGCCCCCGAGCATGTTCTTTTAAGAGCCGCGATAATGTTTTTTTTATTGTGTGCAAATCGGGCATATATTACATGGAAATGTCATGTACAATACATCATGACACTTTGAGCAGGCGCGGAAATGCTCCGTAACGCGTAAGTCAACGAAGTGTTTTCGGACAGCGTACATGTGCCCGATATCAAGGTCCGATAGAGCAATCATGCACGAAGCACATAGTGCAAGTGCACCACCCGTTGAGTAATAAAAATATATCACGCACTGTTTCGTACGTAAGTTCAGTGCCATGATTTCCGAACGCGTCACTATTTTATCGACGACTTCTTTATGATCGTTGTCTTCATCGCTGAAGTAATCACTGTCGTCCGTTAACGCGCGATCCTCGTCGAAATTATTGTCTATCTCCATATTTCTTTTTTCATACACTCACTGTTACGAAAAAAAACTTTTTTCTTTATATTACCACCCACTTGACACAAAAAAACTTTTTCTCTCGAGTCTAAAACGTTCGCGTTGCGAAAGCTAGCCGAAGACTGATCCGCAAGATGTGGATTTATAATCATCTTGGCGACAATGGATGCTATGCGTTTGTATAATTACCGTTGGTCATATTTTGTTTATACATTCCAGCAGCCGGACATCGGCGCTCATTTTTTGTGATGTGCCGCGCCGTAACCGAATACCCTCCACCGCGACGGTTAAATCGTAATCGGCAGCGGCTCTTCCTAGAAAAAAACATGAAAAGGACTCCGCAACGGTTGAATCGTCATCGGAGACAAATTTTATCAATTGTTTACCTCGGCCATTTTATCTTTAAACTGTCGTCGGACCATCGGCGCGCTGAAGACGCGAACGCGCCGTAACCGAATAGCGGCTCGCAAGTTCTAGAAGCGTGGGATCATTGCAGATACAAGTGTCTCGCAACTGACTCCCTATTTTGTTTATATTCGCCGATAAAATTCCAGCAGCCGAGCGGCGCCCGTAATAGCCTTTGTAATACTCCGCGCCAAAAACGCGAACGCCCCCCCCCCCTCGCGGAACCCCTTGGTCGAACGGTGACCATCCCCCCCCACCTGACCCGACCCCCTCGGCCGAACGGTGACCATCCCCCGAGTTAGAATGCCCTTATATACCCTACTTATGTCGGTTTGTTTTAGATCATTAATTCTATCTTTGCCTCGTCTTATTAAGCAAACAAGTTTTTTAGGAATCGTGAATAAGGTAGTGATGTGGAGTTCCTTTAACGTACGACAAATGCTATCACTCAACGTTTTGATATAGGGTAAAGGTATGCAGTTCTTAAAATCAAAAGTTGTATTATTGTCAGTGGGGGTGTTAAGTGTGTTGTTACGTGTTTTGAGAGAGTTTAGACGTTTGGCAATGTGTTTATTAACGATTGGTTTAGGAAAGCTATTGTTGTTAAAAATTTCTTTAATTATTTTAATATTGCCATCGTGGAATTTTTTATCAGAAAGTGATACGGCGCGATCAACCAAGCTAGTAATAGTGTTCAGTTTGTATTTTAAAGGATGGTTAGAGTGAAAATTTATGTACCGTCCAGAGAACGTCGGTTTTCGATACCAATTAGTTATCAGTATGTTTCCGTTCCTAATTACAGTCGTATCTAGGAAGTTGAGTGACGCATTCGTTTCAATTTTATACGTGAACCTAAGTCTAGGATGATATCCGTTGAAAACTTTTAAGATCAAGCCCACACTTGTTTTGGGGACCACCGCAAAAATGTCATCGACATATCTAATGAATATCGGGATATTAAAATTCAAAAGGTTTAGGCAATGCGTCTCTAAGTCCTCCATGACGATATCAGCAACAACCGGCGATAAAGGAGATCCCATAGGGCTGCCGAAAATTTGTTCATAAATTTCGCCGTTAAAATTAAAACTAGTGGACGATAAAATAAGATCAATTGCGTGTAAAAACTGTGATAAATTGAGGTCAGTCTTGTTAGAAATGTAGTTCCACCTTTTTTCAATTCCCTTTAATACTAAATCTTTAGGGATGTTCGTGAATAATGCCGTGACGTCTAGTGAAATAAGTGTTTCGTCATCTTTAATTTCCTTGTTGTTAATAAACTTCGCAAAAGACCAACTATCTTTTATATGTGATTTTGGTTTCGGGATCGACGAGTGTAAGGTCTTTTGGAGGAGACTAGCGACATTATAGAGCGGGCTACCCAACGCTGAGACAATAATGCGTAAAGGGAGGCCGGCCTTGTGAACTTTCGGCAGTCCGTAGGCTCTCGGTAGATTTCCATTAGTGCAATTGAGTTTCTTGTATGCACAGTCACTGATGATGCATTGTCATGCCAAGATTTAACCAATTCATGAATTTTAGATGTAATTTTATTTATCGGATCTTTTTTCAACTTTTTATAAGTGTCTTGGTCTCCAAGCAATTCGGTCATTTGGTTTACATACGCGTTCTTATCCAAAATGACAGTTACTTGGCCTTTGTCAGCCTTGGTGATAAGGATATCATCATTGTCACGCAAGAATTTCTTGCAAGTAGTAAATTCTTTCGTGAAAAATCTGTCGATATGGTTAACTTGTCTATTCAAACTGAGAAACTTGTGCAGCGAGTAAGTAATCGAACGGCGTGTATTCTCTACGAAGGTTTTCGGAATTTTGTATGTGTTAAATTCAAAATTTTTAATAATGTCTAGAGAGGAGCACAAACGATCTTTTCTCTCTCTCGGATTGATGGGCAAAGCGAAATTACCACCCAAACTTAAAAAATTTAATACATTACTTGGTATAGATTTACTACTCGCATTAATGATCCATTTACTGCGATCAATGCTCGAAAAGAAGTTATAAAATGTATTTTGTTTAGTCATAATTGTGTTCAATTTACTTATTAATCTAAATCTCGTTTCATCATCATGTCGATCGATGGTGTAAGTATTAAATGTAAAAAAGTTTTGAATTACGTCACTCAGTAAAATAGAAGCAAGTGTATCCTCGATTTTCTTAACATTAGATCGCAGAAATTTTAAATCAAAGTTAATATCTTTGATTTCAAGGTTAACCCTTGCCCCGCAAACGTTTTCGTCCTCTCCAGAATTGACGTGTCTCCTGTGACGGCCGGAGGGGAACTGGCCTTGAAACTCGGTAGGCGGGTTCTCGGGGAGCATAACTTTTTTTACGAATGCGCAGTGGCGCCCTCTCTACCCATTTTCAAAAGTTACAACTACATTTGATTTTCGCCCGGACCCAGGTTTGCGGGTTAAGGGTTAAGTATGTTTCGTTGGTAACTTATAAAAAATTGAAAAAAGATCCGATAAATAAAATTACATCTAAAATTCATGAATTGGTTAAATCTTGGCATGACAATGGCATCATCAGTGACTGTGCATACAAGAAACTCAATTGCACTAATGGAAATCTACCGAGAGCCTACGGACTGCCGAAAGTTCACAAGGCCGGCCTCCCTTTACGCATTATTGTCTCAGCGTTGGGTAGCCCGCTCTATAATGTCGCTAGTCTCCTCCAAAAGACCTTACACTCGTCGATCCCGAAACCAAAATCACATATAAAAGATAGTTGGTCTTTTGCGAAGTTTATTAACAACAAGGAAATTAAAGATGACGAAACACTTATTTCACTAGACGTCACGGCATTATTCACGAACATCCCTAAAGATTTAGTATTAAGGGGAATTGAAAAAAGGTATAACTACATTTCTAACAAGACTGACCTCAATTTATCACAGTTTTTACACGCAATTGACCTTATTTTATCGTCCACTAGTTTTAGTTTTAACGGCGAAATTTATGAACAAATTTTCGGCAGTCCTATGGGATCTCCTTTATCGCCGGTTGTTGCTGATATCGTCATGGAGGACTTAGAGACGCATTGCCTAAGCCTTTTGAATTTTAATATCCCGATATTCATTAGATATGTCGATGACATTTTTGCGGTGGTCCCCAAAACAAGTGTGGGCTTGATCTTAAAAGTTTTCAACGGATATCATCCTAGACTTAGGTTCACGTATGAAATTGAAACGAATGCGTCACTCAACTTCCTAGATACGACTGTAATTAGGAACGGCAACATACTGATAACTAATTGGTATCGAAAACCGACGTTCTCTGGACGGTACATAAATTTTCACTCTAACCATCCTTTAAAATACAAACTGAACACTGTTACTAGCTTGATTGATCGCGCCGTATTACTTTCTGATGAAAAATTCCACGATGGCAATATTAAAATAATTAAAGAAATTTTTAACAACAATAGCTTTCCTAAACTAATCGTTAATAAACACATTGCCAAACGTCTAAACTCTCTCAAAACACGTAACAACACACTTAACACCCCCACTGACAATAATACAACTTTTGATTTTAAGAACTGCATACCTTTACCCTATATCAAAACGTTGAGTGATAGCATTTGTCGTACGTTAAAGGAACTCCACATCACTACCTTATTCACGGTTCCTAAAAAACTTTATTGCTTAATAAGACGAGGCAAAGTTAGAATTAATGACCTAAAACAAACCGACATAGTTTACAAAATTAACTGCAGGGATTGTAGGGCCACTTATATTGGGCAGACTAAAAGACATCTGTGCACGCGTCTCAGGGAACACCAGAGCGATATCAGGAAGCACATTGGCAATCATTCTGTAGTGAGTGAGCACCGAATATCCTATGGGCATGATTTTGACTGGGGAAAGCCAGAAGTATAATACACAAAGAAAGACAGACCAGAAAGAGGGAATTAGCGGAGATGTTTTTTATTAAAAAATTTGACGACACCATCAATTTGCAAAAGGACACGGAGAATCTTAACGTTCTCTACGAACATATCATAAAAGAAATATAACTGTTTTTTCCTTCTCCGCTACTTCCCTCTCTACGCTCTTTCTTATTATTGTTTACGGCACCAGTCCGTTTATAATGTCAAGTTTATCAGTCTAAATTTTACCACAGCACGGCTATGTCACGTTACAAACATCTCACGAAGTATGCCGTTCAACAAATATATTATTACTTTGATTCCGTTGCACAAATATGTAAGTTTCTATTTTTTGTATAATATGGATATAATTTCACTTAATTGCGAAGTGCGTAATTTGTCGTTTAGTTTTTAGATTCGGCGTAGTTAGGGCATTATGCCTGACTAATCGATATTTGTGAGTCTTGTATACACGCTTGAAAAGGACAGGATCCTCGGTCGAAACGTAGCGTTTTTCGATCAATAAATTTGGCCAGTTGGGTCGATTACAACACCTTTAGTAATTTTGAAATTTATAGTTCACGTTACGCAATTACTATGCAAATATAGTATATAGTACGTGTGTTGAGATTTATTTGCAACCTTTGGATTTTTTAACTCCTCTCTTACAGCACGTACGTTAACAACGTGTCAATAGACGCTCGTAAAGTAAGGAGTGCGGCACTTATTTTGTTAGTGTCAGGAATGTGCGTATCAAAAATGTAGGACAATACTCGTATAATACTATAATTATATATTTCTACAGTACGTGTGTTTTTTAGCCAATCAATTATGTTATTTTAATATATACCGCAAAAATGAATAATGACATATGATTTTACATAAATTGATATGATTGCAACAGCGTGTTAAAAGCTTTGAATGAAATGTTACAAAGATATTTTTGTTATAGAAAATTTAATTAATAATAACACGAATATATAATAGCAGTTAATAATACAATAAATAAAGATATTACTTTAATTAACAATATAAAATTATTATTATTACAATATAAAATATTAAAATTTTAAAATATGAAATTTTAATGAAAACTTTTGCGGTGCTATTAGACGAGTATTTTCCTGTTACATTTGTAAATATGTACGTTCCTGAGACTAACAATAAAGTCTTCCACACACATTTTTCCGTAACAGTAACAGTAAGGTTTCGACCAATCGCGTTGCTCGATTAGGCCGGTTACGGTTACGGATAGCCGAATTGAGCAACGCGATTGGTCGAAACCTTACTGTTATGCTGGGTCTACAATGCGAGTCGCAAAGTCGTGAGTCGCAAGAATTGACCAATCACAGTCGATTATTCTCCTCAAATTCGACTGTGATTGGTCAATTCTTGCGACTCACGACTTTGCGACTCGCATTGTAGACCCAGCATTATTGTTACGGAAATGTGTAGTTACGAGCGTCTGTTGACGCGGAAAAAGGCGCCAACAAGTCACATGACAACGTCCTCTGATTGGCTACGGCATACTAGCTCCCATAAGCAAATATTTTGATTGGTTACGCTAACCAGAGTCGCTGTCACGTGACCTGTTCGCGTCTCTGTCTCGTAAAGGCTCTCTCTACGACTCTACCTACCTAGATCCATAGCAATCCATAGTGCACAAGTTCAACAAATTGTTTGTAATAAGCTGACCAAAGCTGGCTGGTGTCATAAAATTTTGATTGAGTTGATTTCAACTGCAATGATATGGATACGTCTGGTTGGTACGCGTATGCGAAATATAAGGACAATGAAAAAGATAAAGTGCCAATAAGCAAGATAAGTGATGTTAATGACAAAGGGCAAAAGATTCATTTTCAGCCCAAGGATCTAAATGATTATGTGTATGGCAAGTTGTATTCGGTTCGAACAAGTCTACGCAGCAAAGATGGCAAAGAATCAAAATATTATGCCGTTATTGGCAAACTGGTAGGTAAGAAGTCTTTTCAGCACATAAAAAACAGATTATTTTGCTTTAATTATGTTAGAAAGTGTTCTCAAGTTTGATATAAAACTACAACTATTAATAGAGAAAAGTATGATATTGATATAGGTCACTAGCTGGTTACCCGGGCTTCGCCCGGGAGTCGTTTTTCTTAAAACGACTTTATTTGTGTTTCAATATCCTTATTGTGGACAAACATAAGGAATGTGTCGGGTTGATTTAAAGACGGTAGTTTAACTTTTCCACACGAATAACACATTCTAGGTGCTTAAGTTTTAAACTTTTTTGCTTAACAATGATCACATATTGGATCAATTTTCCCAATTATTACTCTCGGATGAAATTGATTGATTCGTAATTTGAATCATAAGTAAATGCCTCTAATTTCAAATCGGACCGCATAAATGATTTCATGGATTAACTATGTCGTAACCGGTCTTTTTCTACTCGAGTTTCACACTATTGAGTCATTTCCGCTTTTCCGATATTTCACTTACCGATCAGCGACATCATCCTTTGGTTTACCCGGGCGTTTTTTCGGGAATTTTGAGATTGCTCGCTCGCGATGTACACAGAACCTCGATATTTCATTTACTGATTACCGATTTTATCCCTTGGTTTTTTAAGTGAAAAATCGAGGTTATGTGTACATCGCGAGCGAGCAATCTCAAAATTCCCGAAAAAACGCCCGAAAAAACCAAAGGATGATGTCGCTGATCGGTAAGTGAAATATCGGAAAAGCGGAAATGACTCAATAGTGTGAAACACGAGTAGAAAAAACCCGGTTACGACATGTTTAATCCATGAAATCATTTATGCGGTCCGATTTGAAATTAGAGGCATTTAGATATGATTCAAATTACGAATATCAATTTCATCCGAGGGTAATAATTGGGAAAATTGATCCAATATGTGATCATTGTTAAGCAAAAAAGTTTAATACTTTAGCACCTAGAATGTGTTATTCGTGTGGAAAAGTTAAACTACCGTCTTTAAATCAACCCGACACACTCCTTATGTTTGTCCACAATAAGGATATTGAAACACAAATGAAGTCGTTTTAAGAAAAACGACTCCCGGGCGAAGCCCGGGTAACCAGCTAGTCATATATAATTCTTTAAGATTCGGTCAATTATTTCCGCGTAAAATTAAAAAAATTAAAAAAATCGGTTTCCAGAAAATAGATAATGAAAAACTATACACTCTATAGCACTCCCCGGAAAATTCTACCCCTATTTTATATGGTTTTAATACACATTCGGTCCAATAGTTTTTAAGTTAAAAACGTTCAAACATACACCATCCGTAAGAATTAAAAAAATTAAAAAAATCGGTTTCCAGAAAATAAATAACGAAAAACTATACACTCTATAAGTTCTACCCCTATTTTATATACTTTTTATATACTTATATTTTATATACTTGTGATAAAAATTCGGTCGAATAGTTTAAGAGTGTATAAAGAACAGACATACATACGTACATGCAGACATTCTATTTTATATATATAGAGATTGAAAAAGACATAACCTTATATTAATTTCTGAGAAATTAAATGTGTTGCACTCTTATCAAAATTAAGGTAGTTTCAACAGTACAACCCAGTAAACACTATTTTTAGAACTGACATTGGGACCGATAGATAAATCCACGATCCCAGCGTCGAGCGTAGAGCGCAGCGGCGAGGCGCGCCAGACAACCGGGATGTCCCGCGAGCCAAACGTCAACACGGGCGAGGCGGCGACACTGGAAGAGGTGGAGGTCTTCGAGGACGAAGGCCTGCTGAGGGACGATCTATTCGAGGAGGTTTCCGAAGCAGAGGTGGAGCGAATTATCGACGAGAGCGGGGAACAGCCCGCTGGACAGAATCCAGAGCCATCCGGAGAAAGCCGGGAGAAAGACGACGACATCGACGAGGGGCTAAGCAAATAGCCTACTTTCAAAGGTGCAGAAGCTGCACCGAAAGTGCAAGATCTTTGAAAACGGAGACGGACAGTTTTTCTTTTTATATATCCTTTAATTTTATAATATTTGATATGTTTTTGTGTGTTTCGATATTATATTCGTAAAGATAAAAGTTTAAAATTTTGTCACGACTTTTTCACTCCCGGAGCGGTTCGGGGCGTGTGCCGGATCAAAAGGATAAAGGAGAGCGGGATGATAGGCCTCTCCGGTAATTCTCTCGCACCTCCGGCACTCCACGAAACGAGTGTAAGGTTGGGCGCCAGACGCGTGAATTCGCGTCCGCGAGATCGCGAAAACCAAAACGAGACGCAAGACGAAATGAGCGGGGTGCGAGGGAATGGCTAGCTCGACCTAGTGGCGGGGCGGGGTGATGAAGGGCAGCGCAATACTCGGCGGGGTGACACGTAAATTAGCAACTCAATCCGTTAACAATAAGGAGTAACATTTATTAAATAGTAACTCTCGAGGAAATCAGAATGAGGGCCCATTCGGCCTCATGTAATCGCCAAACAAATCGAGTAATTAATATCTGAGTAACGCAAAATATCAGAGTCGCTAAGAAGCGAATTGAGACGTGAAATATCGTGAAATAAGAGGGAGTCACGCGCGGAGCGCGTGAACGCCGTATCCAGACCGTGCGGGAATTCCGTCGCCAAGTATCGAAAGCTCACGTCAATAACTTCTGATCGAGCGCAACAAGGAAACGCAAATACAGTCGACCAGATAAAGAATACGATAACTAACGCAAAACACGGGTTATCGCGAGTAATAAGGAACGCTATCAAAATGTCCACGCAATTAATCTCTAAACGCACGAGCGCATGAACGCCGAGAATATCTTAACACGAGTCAGCGTCTAACCTAATTAGTCGGTCACGCGAACGGTTTCTTACCGAAACTTAGAATACGATCGACCTCTCAACGCGAGGATTCGATCGGCACGAACTCTGTTTCCGCGCAAATACCTCTCTCACGCAAGCACGCGCACGCGAGTATCGGAATGCCATCGATGAGGCGCCAAGGCGCTCGACATAACGCGAAATGATCCCACTATTCGAGGGAAAGGGCGGAATTACCACGAGTAATAACTGGACGCAATAAGTAACGCATCGAATACCTAACGTGTGACGGATCAAAAGGGGAAGGGAGAGCGGGGTGATGGGCCTCTCCGATGATTTCCTCGCACCTCCGATATCCACGAACCGAAATTTTTCTGTTGGGCGCCAGACGCGTGATTCGCGTCCACGAAGTCGCGAAAGACCGAAACGCAAGACGAAACTAAATCGGGGTGCGAGAAAATAGCCAGCTCGACTTACGGCTCAGGGCGGGGTGGAAAAGTTTATAGAAGTATTTCAAAGATTTTATATAAGTTGCGGCAAAGAGCCGAGTATTATTTAATTTTACATTTTTATTTGATAGAATCGATTGATTCGAGCTTAGTTTACTGTATTTGATAAAGATTTAGCGATAGCGACACTTTTACATCATAAGCAACAATTACACCGAAATACACTTTTGTACACTATTTACACCTTTTGATGTAGAATAAATACACGTCGACAGAAATAGACCGAGAAGGTCGAAACATTAATAAAAAAGACCATTTTAGAACATAATTCACCCCAATATATCACCCGAGATAATTACAGTCCGATTTCATTAATAAAAGTTTATATATTCTTTAATTATGGTTCCAGATAGACATTCGATAGTAATTCTAACATTCATTTTGATTATTTTCACAATTTTCATTATTTATATTATCCTATTGCTTTACGCAGCCAAGTTCCATCAGAACAGTTAATTACACTTCAAGTACACATAATGCAGTTCAAGGAGTACCTTTTGGTAACATTTATTATTTTCTTTCCATTGATTACATGTTTTCCAGATTTGGACATTACACTTACACTATTTACACTATATACACTATATACACTTTATGTAATAATATTAAGCGTGCGAGATGAGCCGCAGTAAGTTTAGCGAGAATATCGCGTTATTTCATTAATTTGTATCTGATTTAGTTATTTTTGCCGGAAGGCAGGTACATTAGCCAATAGGAGCGATTCCTGGCGAAAACTTATTATTTTGCATTATTTTGACATATTCTATTATAATTCACTATTTCTTAATTAATTCCGGTTATTTAGTGCACTTAGTGCTACTCCCGGTTAGAGAGCGCGATTTTGGCCAAAGTGGAGCCAGTATTCGTAAAAGAGCGAGATTTCGTAAAAATGCGTTCCGGCCGTTTTCTATATTCAATTTATGTTATTCCCTGTCGAATTAATCATTATATTACTTAATTTTAGGCGTGCGATAGTTTTAAGAACATTGTACTTTGACGTACCTTTTACACCTACCTTCGTGGTACTTTGATACACTTTCGACATTTACACCTCAGTTGTACCTTGATACACCTTTGACATTTACACCGTCATTGTACTTTGTTACACTTTTCATACTTACCTTTACTGTACTTTGTTACACTTTCGATACTTACGCCTTAGTTGTACTTCGTACACTTTTCATACTTACCTTTTATGTATTTTGTTACACTTTCGATACTTACGCCTTAGTTGTACATCGTACACCTTTTATACTTATTTTATATGTACTTTTTTACACTTTTACCATCACCGGCTGATGAATAGACGAGACGATCCCACGATGATCCTGGAAACCTGAAAAAGAGAAAAATAGATTAGAAAAGGGTTAAAATGCCTGAATACTTACCTGTTGACTCGTGGATCGTCAATGTGACTTATCAAGAGTCACTCGGTGCAAATCGAGTGACTCCTTCGACACTCGGTGCAGATCGAGTGATCCGTTTCGCGATTACGCGAAGTTCGTCGATGCGACGACGTGATTGGTTCACGCGCGATGAACGAGCGATAGCCAGATCACGTCGTCAAGATAGAGTGTAGCATCTCACTAGTGCAGGTGCTGAGTCAAGAAATCGACTCAGCGCATTCAGGAGCAGATAGTGCAAGTGGGATCGTATCGTCTACAGTGTCTACACCCTGCGGTACGATACGCCAGCGAAAGTGGCGCGCGAGTAGATGTTTCCCGCCGACATGCTTCGCACCACGCGTGGGCTAAGATAAAGTGGGAGAACGAGTAACGTTTCTCCAGGACAGTTCGTCGCGAACCTTCGGACGGTTAACACGTATTCGCGAGGCCGAGTATAATCCGAGACCGATTTGCTTATCCCGTTTTCCGCTAGCGTCAGTAGCGTGATAATTATTTTATTGTTCGACATTAATCGCGCGATAACGAGTACAATTGTGAGAGATCCCACGCGCTTATCGGTAATAGCCGAATATCCAACACCCTCTCTGAGATTGCTGTACAACGAGAAATAAAGTTGTTATTTATTTATAATAATCCAAAAGTGTTAATTCGCGACTCCAGTGAATATCCTATCCTTTCGACCGGAAATACGTTTCGCATAACAAGGGCGTGGCTGACGGCCTTGAACACGTCCGCGACGTAGAAAGACGGTAGCCATTACGAGACAGGTAGGACGGGGTGACGCAGTTTCCAGAAGCTTTCTGTGTTTCGGCTTAAAATACAGTGGCGACCGTATTCAGCCCGAGTAAGATGTCTGTGAAGTTAGCACATCATTTTCCAGCAGATCAAAAATAAAAGGGAGTTCTTATCGCATGCAGTCCAGTTCTATAGTTCCTGATACTTTTAATAATAGTTCTGGTGATTTTACCCAAAAAACAGTCGATCGAAAAAATGATCTGCTAACTTCCCGCAGCAGATCATTTTCCAGCAGATCAAAAATAAAAGAACGGTATTAATTTTTTAAACAATTATACAACATTGCTAGTGTCGAGAACTCTTTAGAAAATGCTTCAGTACGTTCAGAACTGTTCGAAAAATATTTTAGATAAACCGGAACTGCGATCTTTCGTACAGCGTATCACTCTTTTCTCTCTAATTACTCGGTTTTCGGGCGGTATTAATTTTTTAAACAATCATACAACATTGCTAGTGTCGGGAACTTTTTAGAAAATGCTTCGGCATGCTAAGAACTATTCGAAAAATATTTTAGATAAACCGGAATTGCGACCTTTCGTACAGCATATCACTCTTTTCTCTGTAATTACTCGGTTTTCGGGAGGTATTAATTTTTTAAACAATCATACAACATTGCTAGTGTCGGGAACTCTTTAGAAAATGCTTCGGCATACTAAGAACTATTCGAAAAATATTTTAGATAAACCGGAACTGAGACCTTTCGTACAGTATATCACTCTTGTTTCTCTAATTACTCGGTTTTCGGGAGGTATTAATTTTTTAAACAATTGTACGACATTGCTAGTGTTGGGAACTCTTTAGAAAATGCTTCGGCATGTTAAGAACTATTCGAAAAGTGTTTTAGATAAACCGGAACTGCGACCTTTCGTCGGCATCTCGCTCTATGCTACGGAAATTTTTTCAATGGACTTTTTATGGCAAAATCACCAGAACTATCGTTAAAAAGTATCAGGAACTATAGAACTCGACTGCATGCAAGAACTCTCTTTTATTTCTGATCTGCTGGAAAATGATCTGCTACGGGAAGTTAGCAGATCATTTTTTCGATCGACTGTTTTTTGGGTAAAATTACCAGAACTATTATTAAAAAGTATCAGGAACTATAGAACTCGATTGCATACGACAAGAACTCCCTTTTATTTTTGATCTGCTGGAAAATGATATGCTAACTTCACAGACATCCGAGTAAGTGACTTTAATAATATTTTCCTACAATTTTAATCGCTTGTCCGTTCACAACATAACATAGATAAATATGTTACATGTTACATAATTATTACATATTTGTAATTACTGAAAATCGTTACACATAAATGACGATATACTTCTTGCTATTGTTCTTTTTCAGTTAGTTAATTTATTAAAAAGTATAGTTTCTTGTTCTTGCTCACTTATAGTCAGCTTATACCGAGTTCTTAAAATTCGAGAATTCGAAGAATTCTATTTTTATAATTTTTTTGCGGAATATGTAATCACAAAAATAAATGATATCTATATCTATAAATTGCGTTAATTATAATCTCAAAAAATCGAAGTATCTCTGTATCACAAAAATAAATGATATCTATATCTATAAATTGCGTTAATTATAATCTCAAAAAATCGAAGTATCTCTGTATACCTAAAAAAAACTGATGAGGTATTTTTATACTTCTAAAAAACCAATGTGGTATGTTCGTATTTTCACAAAAATAAATGATATCTATAAATTGCGTTAATTATAAAATGAATATATATTCTTCGGAAAATAACTGTTGTATTATTTTTAAAAAATATCTTTGTATTTAAGTGTTTTCTTACACAAGTCATAATAGCTTCATTTTTCCTTACAGCCATTATAATATAACCAAATTCCGTTCCTAACTCAACCCAAGTGATATGTATCTTTTTAAATAAATGTTTTCTTGATTGATCTTTAAATAAATCTTTAAATTGCATTAATCAGAAAGAGAAGATACAATTACAAAAATTTTTAATCCAACACAGGAATACAAGGTATTTAAATGCAAAGATTAAAAACTGTTAAAGAAGTAACAATAAAAAATGCAAATATATTATTGAAATAAAAAAAAATTTCGTACAAATACTTAACGCTGCTTTTTTACTCCAGTCACAACAAAATTACCTTCTTTAAAAAAAGGTAAAAAAAGGCGCCAAGTACACGCGCAGCATGTTTGCTCGAAGAAAGTGATTATGGAGTAAAAAAGCAGCGTTAAGTATTTGCACGAAATTTTTTTTTATTTCAATAAAATATTTGCATTTTTTATTGTTACTTCTTTAACAGTTTTTAATCTTTGCGATTACCATCTTTGCATTTAAATACCTTGTATTCCTGTGTTGGATTAAAAATTCTGTAATTGTATCTTCTCTTTCTAATTAACGCAATTTAAAGATTTATTTAAAGATCAATCAAGAAAACATTTATTTAAAAAGATACATATCACTTGGGTTGAGTTAGGTAACGGAATTTGGTTATATTATAATGGCTGTAAGGAAAAATGAAGCTATTATGACTTGTGTAAGAAGACACTTAAATACAAAGATATTTTTTAAAAATAATACAACAGTTATTTTCCGAAGAATATATATTCATTTTATAATTAACGCAATTTATAGATATCATTTATTTTTGTGAAAATACAAACATACCACATCGGTTTTTTAGAAGTAAAAAATACCTCATCGGTTTTTTTTAGGTATACAGAGATACTTCGATTTTTTGAGATACAAACATACCACATCGGTTTTTTTTAGGTACAAACATACCACATCAGTTTTTTTTAGGTACAAAGATACCTCATCGGTTTTTTTGAGATAACCACTTTCTTCGAGCTAACATGCTGCGCGCCGTATACTTAACGCCTTTTTTTTTACCTTTTTTTTTAAAAGGTAATTTTGTTGTGATTATACTTACTCCTACGGCGGGGTGAACAATTTCTATGAAATCTTCGAGTCTGTTGAATCTTTCCATGGTTGAGTCTTCTTATACGTTGCTCTATTCACGAACGTTACACACTACTGACTGACTGACTGACTTAACTGACTGCAGAGGGTTGAACTAGAGCTCAGAAAAGTAATTAAGATAAAATATATCTCGCACTACAATGGCGAGGATCCGTCGGAGCATCGGCACCATAGGCAAGCGTCGCCGGAGCGTCGCCGAAGCATCGCTTCTCAGTTTACGATATACGATACTTTAAATTTCAAGTGGCTTGAGTTCTATCGAACGTCGCATATAGGGCTCTCATTCCACTTCGCGCTTCTTTCCTTTATAATAAGAAATTGGGAGAATTGAAAGATAATAAACTTTTTATCATATAAACATTAATTTATTTATTATATGTCGCATCGTATACAATATTGTCTAAAGCATAAGCTAATAATTCGCAATCAATAATCGAATTTTTATCAAAAACGTCGCGCAAGATTCTAGCTGCATCACATTTATCGGTTATACAATTTCTTCCCAAAATGGTTACAAATTGTTTAAATTTTTCACTTACGCCATGAACATTTTGGCATAGTTGAAAATACACATTCTCGACTCAATGTTCTAGTTCGAACAAGAAGAGTACGGTTGACGGTTTCATGTACAAGCTGGTGTCGCACGATGTTAATTTTACAATATCTGCGTCACGTATTTTTACGAGTTCTATAATCAGATCTCGAATTGACATTGATGAAGGTGCGGTTGACTGCAGGAGTCGTTCGATATCCGCACGTCTTTCAATTAGCGCTGTCCACGTCGTATGAGCCAACACCATCTGATTTCCTCGGTTATCACCGAGAAGTAGTTCCACAAAGGACACAAGTCCCACGCTGATTCCAATATCCAAATATTTATAAGCTGTTGATGTCAATGCGTATCGTCTGCCTAGTATACGAACCGCGCGACGCTCCAACGAAATGCTGTAGAAAAAAATAATGAGATTACTTCCAAAATAATACAATTCGCAAAAAAAGATTTTAAAAAATATATATAGCTCTATAAATTAAACAAAACTTACTTGTTTTCACACGTTGCAGTTTCAACATCGTGAATCGGTACGTAATAATTCATACATCTACTGCCACTGTTGCCGCCGTTGCTTCCTTCAACGGAATACATTTTTTCTCTCGGTTATGAGAAGCGGACCGTTGATACAAGCGACCGATGCAAGACTGATCGTCGCCGTAAAAATTAATCGAATATACGCGATAACTTTCAAAACTATGATGAAAGGGGGAGGGGGAATTAATGTTTCTGTAACGCGCAATCAGGGTTCTGGAATTTAGGAGAGGGGACTAAGGTAGGATTTTTTCTTTATTAAGACGTATATCCCCCTCCCCCTTCCCATATAACATCAACCACGAAACATGTTCAGACATGTTCGCTGAAACCTGATATCTCCCTCGAAGCTTTCGAGTTAGAATTCGTCACATATACCTACTTATTCTTTAATTTTGTACACTATCGACTAATGGGGAAAGGAAATAAAAACATTGTAAAATTTACACATACATATAAAAATTTATTTTTTAATTCTGGCGATCATCGTTATACGTTAACAATGTATTTCATTGGAAATGGACGTTGGCGTCGCGCGCGACCACCAGTTAAATAGTTTTATTACATTTTGTAACGCGCAATTCTTGACGTGTTTTCCGCATCGCATAGTATTGGTGTCATCTAGTTTATTCAAAGATTCGATATCTTCGTAATGCGCATCTAGAGCCTCGAAAATATTTGCATTTTTTATTGTTACTTCTTTAACAGTTTTTAATCTTTGCATTTAAATACCTTGTATTCCTGTGTTGGATTAAAAAATTTTGTAATTGTATCTTCTCTTTCTGATTAATGCAATTTAAAGATTTATTTAAAGATCAATCAAGAAAACATTTATTTAAAAAGATACATATCACTTGGGTTGAGTTAGGAACGGAATTTGGTTATATTATAATGGCTGTAAGGAAAAATGAAGCTATTATGACTTGTGTAAGAAGACACTTAAATACAAAGATATTTTTTAAAAATAATACAACAGTTATTTTCCGAAGAATATATATTCATTTTATAATTAACGCAATTTATAGATATCATTTATTTTTGTGAAAATACAAACATACCACATTGGTTTTTTAGAAGTATAAAAATACCTCATCAGTTTTTTTTTAGGTATACAGAGATACTTCGATTTTTTGAGATTATAATTAACGCAATTTATAGATATAGATATCATTTATTTTTGTGATACAAAGATACTTCGATTTTTTGAGATTATAATTAACGCAATTTATAGATATAGATATCATTTATTTTTGTGAAAATACAAACATACCACATCGGTTTTTTAGAAGTATAAAAATACCTCATCGGTTTTTTTTTAGGTATACAGAGATACTTCGATTTTTTGAGATACAATACAGAGATACTTCGATTTTTTGAGATACAAACATACCACATCGGTTTTTTTTAGGTACAAACATACCACATCAGTTTTTTTTAAGTACAAAGATACCTCATCGGTTTTTTTGAGATAACTACTTTCTTCGAGCTAACATGCTGCGCGCCGCATACTTAACGCCTTTTTTTACCTTTTTTTTAAAAAGGTAATTTTGTAATATCATTTCTTTGTGTAGTATTAGGGATCATATAAGCATTAAACAGTACATATTTATAACATATATATTTTGCGACATAGAATACAAATACAACTCAGCGTAATCAAACAATATACTTGATTTTATATACACATACATACAAGCACAAAAGAGAGAAAGAGACACACACACACACACACACATACACGCATGCACGTAAAAATGACTTTACTTTAGTAGTATTTATTTGTATTAAAATAAAAATCCCACCACCACCCCCATCGTCTTTTGTAATTATAATTTAAAAATATGAAAACGATGGTCTATTTTATTATAATAAAAATCCCACCACCACCCCCATCGTCTTTTGTAATTACAACTTAACAATATGAAAACGATGGTCTATTTTATTATCGTCTCAAGAACTAAACGTCAATACGATCCGCGCTTAATGTAAGTAGCCTAACTAATTGATATTTCTATATAAATTAATATGCATTCCGCATATGTATTTTTCCAAATTATCGTAGCTGTGCGGCAACTTGGTTTGCCAGACTTAAAAACACAGCTTAATTTTGAAAAATACATATGCAGAATACATATGTTCTACATAGAGATATCAATTAGGCTGCTTACATGAAGCGCGGACCGTATTGGCGTTTAGTTTTTAAAATTAAAATTTGATGGTCTATTTTATTATTTCTAATTTTGCAATATAAGACATAATCGTAATCTAACGTGATTAATGCTAAATTTAGAATATCACTGCTAATCATGAAAATACATTGCTGGACATTGTTTTTATGTAAAATGTGTATTTGTATTTAATAATAATTGCTTAATTTTTATTATCAACTTTTTGTAAAAATAATATATAAATATTTCTAGCACCTGTAGGTCATCGTTCTCGTTCGTTAATCATTTTTTTTCCATCATCAATTTTAGTCCAAGATGCCCCTTCTCTACACATACTTGTATAATCGCCATTCTCAATACACGAACCATCATGAAATATAGCATTCATTACTTTATACTGCTGTTTAGCTATTGATACTTTAGCTGTTGATACGCCATTTAAATTAAATTTCTGTGGTATTTTTATTACTTTATTATCTTGCAATGAAAACAAAACTAAATGAATAATAACTATTTCTTTTGTCAACGTTAATTCATTTTTAAACATTATATTTCCCGCACAATGTTCGCATGATTTGTCATGTGATTGACACCAATGTGAAAATGTCTTTAATAAATCATTGAGATCACATTTTTTCTTCAAATTTTTAATAGAAATTGGGACAACTATATTGTTATTAGTAATAATAACTTTTGTATTATCACATGATTTGCACCGACTAGTACAAGTAACTTGATGCTCTACCAGATTTCTGACATAATCATATTTTGTACAAATAGCAGTGAGAAATTCGACGGCATCTCGTTTAATCGAAAAGTATTCTTCTAAACTTTTCCGTATCGCATCAGTGTTCAAATTTGGCATATTACTTTCATATCGCTGTGCTAATTTACTTAAATCATCTTGTTTATCAATATTAAGCAATTTTTTTCTAACAATACTTAAATGCAATAAGCATTGTAATACTGCATTTGCACAGTGCGAATCTTTATTTGTATTTTTAAAAGCACGTATCTCCCAAGCAGTACTTTGTCGAGCTTCTTGATGTGACTCTTGAACGGAAGCAATTCTTTTCGACAATGTCCACGGAACATCTTTTACTTTTCGAAAACGTTTTGAAATAGTAATTGGTGGTTGTGATATAGATTGTCTTAGCCAATTACATTCGGTAATAGCTCTATCACTAGCTGTTATAGATAACGGATCAAAATTAATTAAATGCAATCCACCCGCAGTTTTTACTCGGGATAACGCAACATATGCTTGACCATGACAAAATACAGAATTACCTATATCTATAACAGCGTTTTCCAAGCTTAATCCTTGGCTTTTATGAATGGTGATGCCATAACTCAAAGATAATGGAAATTGTTTTCTAATAACATACGCTTTATCCATTACTTCAAACTTGACACTTACTCTTTCAATAAAATACTCCAAACCGGACGGTAAAAGAAGTTTTATCTTTTCTAATCAGTATCATAATTCATAATCAGTATCCTGCACAGAAATAACTGTAGCAATGGTACCATTTACAAGGCCCAAAGTGACATCAATATTGCGTCTTATCATGACTTTAGCTCCAATTTTAACTGTAATTTGTCTTGAAAGTCCAGCTGTTCTAGTATTATCTTCATCGTTATCCGTCAATTTCTTTTGTACTTTCTTTTTTATATATTTATCACATTCAAACGTATCTTCAGCAATTAATAATATTTCTTTCGAAGCAATACGACTTAACATTGCAGTGTTAAGAACATCGCACATATGACAAGTAGGCAGTAAACAAACGGTATCAGATGGCAAATTATCAATAAAATTACATAATTCGTATAATCTTGTTTCGAAAGACTCGCCTTTAAAAGAAATTTTTCTTTTTTCGAGAATCTCAAAATCAGATTTTGTCAATAAACCAATACGAACTCTCGAGAGTAATTCACGATAAGATTCATCTCCTTGCTGGCGCATATTAATTGTTAATTCGTCATATTTAAAATTTTTCCACAAATTTGGAACCGCCATACAGCCCATATATTTACCAATTTCTTTCTTTGATAATTGAACAAAAACAAAATCTTCACGTACAGGAGGTAATTGAAGCAGATCTCCAAATAAAAGAATATGCTTTTGACCAAACCAACCATCGTCAGTGGTATCGAATATTTGAGATAATCGTAAATGTATATACGCTAAAGTTAAATTAGATACCATTGACACTTCATCAATTATAATAAGAATAACATCTTTGAATTCTGCCCGTAAAACTTTCAAAACGTGATCAGATAATTGTGTATACTTGGGAGTATCACCATGTTCAACGGGTAACTGAAACACTCTGTGAGTTGTCAAAGCATCGATATTGAACGCTGCTATACCAGTAGGTGCTGCTACAACGGTATCCTTGTTGAGATTTTGTTTTATCCAGCATTTAATTGTTTTAATTATGAAACTTTTACCAGTACCTCCTTCTCCGCTAACGAATTTTAGTAATTGTTTATTATCCGGCGATGTGTCGATCACATCGTCAAATATTTCTTTGATCTGCGTTCAGATTTGAAATCATTTCAGATACATTGATTTCCCGATCTAATTTTTCACCAAGATCCTTAAAATCTTGCATCGCTTCACCAGCCTCAATATTTTGAACACCTATTGGATTATCAGGATCATCTTGAGACTCGTGCTGTTTTTCCAAATCATCTAAACGTTCTTGAACTAATTGCTTCGCAGTTTCTAATGCTTTTTGGAATTCCTCTAATTTTTCACGATACTCGAATGCTTTCTCAAGATCTAACTTTCCCTCGTGAAACGCTTCTGCATAGGTATCACATCCATTTTTAAGATCTTCCAGTTTTCGCCATGGTTTGAACAAAAGCAGTAATGAAAAGAAATAATTTTCCGGCTGCGTATTGACATTATATCTATAGTGATTAATAAGATAGTCACGCTGTCGCCGTTTCAGATAATAACCATTATTCATCTTGTAGTATTCAATATGTTTACTTCGTGGTTTAATTTTCGTAATATCATATTGCTGTGCAAATTCATACAAGCACAAGGATTCAAGTTCTTTCGGTCTCCGTGGATAATGATCATCTATTATAGATGGACAAAATATGTCTGTGGAATCTCCATCGAGAGCTTCAATTTCCTTACAAGTTTTAACTTTTCTATGTCGGTTCGGATTAACATCTAACCATCTAATAGACGTATTTCGATCAGTCCCATATAAAGGAATACCTAGCAATGTATCAGCAGCTTCAAGAGCTCCACATTCCTTATTACTCATGGCTCGATTAGCAATCTTCCAAAGACGGCTCGCCAATGATACGTTTTTGTTATATTATACTGTTGCGCTCGTCCGCGCGTTCGCTTCTCTCACAATCACTCGCGCACACACACTCGCGAACGCGCCGCGCAATCCCGTTGCCGGGAATAAGAACTCTCTGGTGAAATTAGAGAACTGGTTTAATATGCGAATGCGTATACAATATGGCTCGCAAAGCGTCCGATCGAAACGAAGGCTCGGAGTATTCTCAACATCTGGTATAACAACAGATAGAAGAAATCAATAATTAGTTGAACATCGGGAAATCAATATTCCCAAACAGCTGGTCGTCAGGTACGCGCTTCGGCTTGAAGCTTCCGCGAACGGGGCCACGTTCAGCCCACGGGCAACGCGGTGTCTCGGCACGGGCGCAACACTGCCCCCCTCTTCCTAGATTGTCGTCCCGACAATCTGGAGGGCAGCGCCCAGATAAGCAAGAGGACCAAGCTTCCTTGCTCTCCTTCCTGCGTTGACCTCCAGGGAAAGCTGGCCAGACTCTCCTAAGTCAGTCTCAGGAAGGGCCGTCCATCCCGACTCATCCTCGAGTTCCGGTTCCTCGGCGTTCCCCTCTTCGACGATAGCTCCTCCGTCCTCCCGCGAAGTCTTCGGACAAGGGGGGGGAAACTTCCCGTGGACCCAGCGTCCCGCAGGACTCCCCTAGTCCCCGCCCGGCATTTGCTCTACAGCCCACGGGAAAACCACGGGTCAAAAACCGTGGGCAGGCGGTCCTATAAAGTACTTCCGGAGATCCGGGCCGATGTTCCGCCGCACGTCACCATCGCCAACTACCGTCCTTTGCTGTAATAAAAAGGCAACGCACAGAAACACAAAACAAATTCTTTATTACATTAAAGAAATCAAACAATAAAAAAAAGCTCCGTCTTCACAAATATTTTATTTAAAGTTAATTTGTTACACCATCTATCAAATCACCCGGGCTCCGTTCTACTCTAAATTTCCCCATCTAATTTTCTCTCAGAGTAAAGAGCCAATCTATCCGAATGAATAACCTTTCTTTTATGCTTGGGAGACTTCTGGATGCAATACACCACATCACTTAACTTTTTTACTATGAAATAGGGTCCCTCCCAACTGCTTTGTAATTTCGGGGCTTTTCCCTTAGTTCTACGAGGATTGTAGAACCAAACCTTTTGCCCCTCTTGAAAAAGAATACGCCTAGCCCCACGATCATACCAGGCTTTCACCCGGGAAGACCTAACAGTCATTCGTTCCTTAACTCTTGAATGGATTTCCTCAAGCTTCCCTTTGAGATTCTCAATATAATTTCTTTCCGTCTGTACCTCACCTTCACAGAAATTTGGAGGACCTCCCTGTAACAAATCTAACGGAAGTCTTAAATCACGAGCAAAACATAATTCTGAAGGAGTAGCGCCAGTAATCTCATGTTTCGAAGTCCTGTAAGCTAATAAGAACATGGGTATCCATCGATCCCAATCCTTCTGGCTCTCTGAAACAAATTTCGCTAAATAATTAGTGATCGTTTGGTGCTGTCGCTCTACCTGTCCATCCGATTGAGGGTGTAAGGCTGTAGTTCTTGTCTTCCTAACTCCGAGAAGATCCATCAATTCCGCGAACAATTTCGACTCAAAGTTTTTTCCTTGGTCCGTATGTACTTCCAAGGGAACTCCATATCTTGAGATAAATTGATTGGTAAAGACTTCTGCTACAGTTTTAGCCCTTATATTCTTAAGAGGAAATGCTTCTACCCATTTGGTAAAGCAATCTACGATAACAAGAAGGTATCTATTCCCAGAACTGCTTGTAGGAAGGGGGCCAAGTATGTCCATTTGTACCCTCTCAAATGGTGTCTCAACATTATAAACTTGTAAAGGGGATTTCCCCTTCCCAGAAGGACCCCTCTTGGAAATGCAGACTTTACAAGATCTGCACCAGTCTTCAACATCTTGTTTACATGTTGCCCAGTAAAATCGCTTGCGAATCTTCTCTAGAGTTTTGTTGATTCCAAAATGTCCGCCCGAAGAAGAATCGTGGGCCTCTTCAAGAATCTCTTTGACTCGAATCTGGGGGACAACAAGTTGGAGAAAACTTGTTTTCAAATTTGGAGCCTCCCATCTCTTGTATAAGATTCCTTTTTTAAGAACCAACGCATCCCAATGCGACCAATAAATTTGGGCAGAAACATTTCTGGCGGGGATCTCGGAACGTGGGGGACGAGTTCCTATCTCCTTGGCTCGCAGGATAAACCCTATTCCCACGTCTTCTCCTTGTTCTTTGCGCCAAATATCGAGATTCTCTCCCTGAATGACAAACCGAGCAATCATTTTATCTTGTCCCTCAGCTGACTTTTTTTCAATCCTCAAGCAATATCCACAGTCGGATTTCTCGCACTGTCTTCTGGACAGCCCATCTGCATTTTTGTGAGATTGTCCCTTTCGATGGACAATCTCGAATTCGTATTCCTGAAGCCTCTCCAGCCAACGTGCCAGCTGTCCTTCCAAATCCTTGAAAGACATGAGCCACTTTAGAGAAACGTGATCTGTACGAATTAAGAATTTTCGTCCTAAAAGATAGTGACGGAAAAATCTTATAGAATCAACCACTGCTAAAAGTTCCCGGCGAGTAACGCAATAGTTTCTCTCAGCTTTATTGAGAACTCGACTGTAATAAGATATAATTCTCTCCTCCCCCTCCTGTTTCTGCGATAAAACCGCGCCAATACCGATATTCGAGGCGTCGGTATCTAAAATAAATTCCCCTTCCCCTTTGGGGAAAGAAAGCACTGGAGGGGAAGATAAAACGCGTTTCAATTCCTGAAAAGTTTTTTGACACTCTTCATCCCAAATAAACTTAACTTGATTCCCAGTAAGGGAGTAAAGAGGTTTCGCTAAAGAAGAAAATCCCTTAATAAATTTGCGGTAGTATGAACAAAATCCTAAAAAGCTTCGTAATTGTGATTTAGTATGCGGAACCGACCAATCACTAACCGCGGATATCTTTTCGGGGTCTGTGGCTATGCCCTCTGCCGAAACTATATGACCTAAATATTTAACATTCTTCCTAAAAAAAGTACATTTCTTCGGATTAATCTTTAAATTTACCTTTCTCAACCGTAAAAGTACTGTTTTTAAATTTTCCAACATTTCAGAGAAACTTTTTCCAAATATGATTACATCATCAAGGTATACTAAACAGATTTTTGACAACAAATCTTTTAAGACTCTTTCCATTAAACGTTGAAATGTAGCAGGGGCATTGCAGAGACCGAAAGGCATGACAGTAAATTGCCATAGTCCATTACCAATAGAGAATGCGGTTTTCTCTTTATCTTCCGGACGAATCTTTATTTGCCAATATCCACTTTTAAGGTCTAATGTACAGAACCAAACATTACCTGATAATTGGTCGAAGATGTCGTCAATTCGGGGTAAAGGATGAGAATCTTTTTTTGTAATAAAATTCACTTTCCTGTAATCCACACAAAATCTTATACTGCCATCTTTTTTTCTGACCATGACTGCTGGTGAGACCCAGGGGCTTTGTGATTCCTCAATTACCCCATGTCTCCGCATGTCCTCTATAATTTTATTGACTTCCTTTCTCATGTGGATTGGAATACGACGGGGAACCTGTTTTATGGGGGGAGAATCTTTCACATTTATCGCATGTTCGATTACATTACAATTTCCTGCAACAATATTTTCAGAAAATACATCCCGGAAATTTTTTAGAAAATCGGCAAAAATTTCTTTCTGAGTCTCAGTCAGACTCCCAGAATTATTCTCAAAAAGTTCTTTCAAGACAGATGAGTCCCCCTCAGTAAAAGCTTCAATGCGAGAACAATCATAACATTTTCTTTTATTTAGTCCTGAATTTACAAAGAAAGGTTCGAAAATGTTTTCCAGATTCACTTTTTCGAGAAAATCTTTTCCCAAAAGACATTGATCACTAATTTTAGCAACAAACATAAAGATTTCAACGGAATATCCTCCAATCGAAACATTTAGCAAGACTTTAGATCTACAAGGAACTCTCTCTCCAGTCGGATATCTCAAATTACAATTTTCTATTTCGAATTTCTCTATCTCGCTTCCAATCAAGTTTTCACTAACTATTGAGACATCGGAGCCCGTATCTATCTTAAAAGAACAACGTTTTCCATTTAATAAACCATCATAACAAAAATTAGAACAACATTTTTCATTTAATAAATCATCATAATAACAAACATTTTTCTTATGATCTGATTTAAGGTTTTTAAATCGGCCAACTTTCGGGGAATTTTTCGCAAAAGTTGAGCCCACCCCGCCAAGCTCAACTAAATCGCGTTTTCCTCAAAAGGACATTCTGATCGGTAATGTCCGGTCTTTCCGCAAGACCAGCACTCCCCCCGGCCGGCGCCAAATTTGCTGCCACGCCAATTTCCTTTCGCGCCCTTTCCTCCCTTTTCCTTTCCCTCACTCTTTCCTTCCTCGCCGCATTTTTCATTTGTAACCGCACTTCCGACCCCCTTTTTCGGAAAGGTTTTATTGTGATTTTCCCTTCCCCTCTCAGAACTATCCCCTTGGATAATTTTCAGCGCCTTAGCCCTTTCAACGGCCACGTTCAGTGAGGTTATTCCCTCCATTTGAAGCGCTCGCCTGATAAAATTATCAGAAACGGCCGTAACGAATTGTGCGCAAGCAATCTTATCTCGCAATTGATAAGGGCATTCGGGGTACGCCAGGCGCGAGAGTCTATCAATCTCTAAACCAAGCGCGGCCAAATCTTCCCCGAATTTCTGTTTCCGATTCGTGAAAGCCACGTAACTATTTTGGGATTGTCGTCCCTCCCCAAAACGCAGTTCGAGTTTCGCTTTTAATTCCGCGAAATTTACGTGCTCCACATCCTGTATTGTCTCCAAAACCGAGCGCGCTTTTCCTCGGAGACTCGACGCCAACGCGATCGTTTTCGTAGCGTCATCCCAATTATTCGCTCGGGCGATTAAATTTAACTGGGAGAAATATTCCTGCAACGAGACCGTTCCGTCGTACGTGTCAGGTTTTAGTTTATACCCTAACTCGGCACTTGCACTCGCGACACTAACACTCGCGTGTTCGTCTTGCGTTCTCGCGCCGCTCGAGTTCGCGACTCTTTCACCCGCGTGCGCGATTTGTATTTCCGCGCCGCTCGGGATCGTTGTTTCCCCGCTCGCGTGCGCGGCTCGCATTTCCGTGCCGCTCGGGATCGTTGTTTCCCCGCTCGCGTGCGCGACTCGTGCCCCCGCGCCGCTCGCGACTCGCGTCCCCGAATCTCCGGACGCTCTATTATAGGAAAGACTTAGCTCGGTTTGTGAGTTGGAGATCGTCCCTCGGAGACGGCGGAGCTCCTCCTCCTGCTGACGAAACGTCGCTGCGAACTCTCGCTCTCTCCGTGATTGCTCCTCTCGCAGGAGTCGGACCTCTTGCATCACGGTCTGGAGAGTCGCCGAAATCGTCGTCATGTCGTCTGACTGGGGGGTTTCCACCCGAAGCCTCTTTCGCGTAGAAGGTCCCGTCGAAGACATAAATGTCCTGGCAGCCGCTCGCCCTATCCCGGACGAGCCCCCAAAATGTTGCGCTCGTCCGCGCGTTCGCTTCTCTCACAATCACTCGCGCACACACACTCGCGAACGCGCCGCGCAATCCCGTTGCCGGGAATAAGAACTCTCTGGTGAAATTAGAGAACTGGTTTAATATGCGAATGCGTATACAATATGGCTCGCAAAGCGTCCGATCGAAACGAAGGCTCGGAGTATTCTCAACATCTGGTATAACAACAGATAGAAGAAATCAATAATTAGTTGAACATCGGGAAATCAATATTCCCAAACAGCTGGTCGTCAGGTACGCGCTTCGGCTTGAAGCTTCCGCGAACGGGGCCACGTTCAGCCCACGGGCAACGCGGTGTCTCGGCACGGGCGCAACAATACTATCAAAGATAACATCAGCTATTTCACTTTTTCCTGGCTTATTTACATACTTAGTAATATACCAAGTAAGCAGCGATGATTTTTCACCGATAAATTGTATATCCATATTTCCTTCCCATGCAGTAAGAAGGATAGGATTATAATCATTTATAGTGGTTTCAGCATCCGTTCGAGGAAGGTCATAAAGCCTACTTCTATGTTTTAATCGTCTCCTACCTGCTATCGAACTTATGACATCTCTTATAATCAACGTGTCTGTAACTGGACGAGGAAATCCAAAACGACAGACGCGAGTCGTTTTTTTAGAACGTCCTACTTTTTAGAACGAAGACAATAAGCGTTATCTTTGTGTCGTTGATACATATCGACTCGCCTGTGTAACAATGGTGAAATTTTTGGATCTGGCATTTTACAACTTATATGTTGCAAAATAAATTCAGAAACCTCTTCAACAGAAGATTTACCGATAATTGGCGCGTTTTTAATCCAAATTAATAAATGAAAATGTTGTATACCTCTACCTTGGTATTCTCGTCGCCAGAAGTAATGTGTTACTTCTCCGATCGGGTGATCTTTGGAACAAATAAAATCAAGCAGCGCTTTGAATTTATTATCAAGAAACCTCGACGTCGACACGGGATCTTTTGCAACGAGTACACTAATGGGCGTCGAATCGTTAGGCCATCCATTTACTTCACGAATATATTCACCTAAATCAGTCCACATCCATTCACCAGGACTAACTGTAAAGAATCATGTCGCAGGTCCGAAATGTTGCGTCATACAATTTAAATCATTTCTTGGTCTACGCCAGTATTGTTCCGTATTTCTTAGAGTGGAAAATATCGAACTCAAGTCAGATTCCAAATCACCTTTCTCCAATGCTTGTAAATATTCTTTAGCCGTATAACGTTCTCGTGAATTAGTTGTATACAATTTGTGATAAATACCACGACTTAATTGACGATTATTCGCATCATTCAACAAGAAAAATAAGTATTGTGTACTTAATCTAAATTGTGAATGTTTGGATGTCAAACAACATTTAATAAATTCATGGGTGTGAAGTTTAACCTGTCTAGTTTCGTGTTGTCCATTAACACCAAAAGGAAATAAATCTGGAAAACACAATAGATCTAAAGTTTTCTCACGATTGTCCAAGGGCGAATCTTGAACTTTTAACATTTGATATAAGGTGGTATCCCTTTCACATGATTTTTTTTTCATATAAAGGATAAATAGTGTATTGCTCGTAATAACTATCTTGACTTTCGTCAAGAACCTGGGTTAACATTGCCTCACGCTGATTATTTGAAGTAGCGTCTACGTTATTTTTTGTTTCTTCCATTGGAACTTTTGAACTCAATTCTTGTTCGTCATTCGATAAAATAGTGTCTACGTTATTTTTTGTTTCTTCCATTGGAACTTTTGGGCTCAATTCTTGTTCGTCATTCGAAGAAGATTCACTATCATTTTCCGTCTCTTGTGCTTCAAATTCATTATTATCCAGTTTCTCTAAACATAATCCATCGTGAGTTTTTGAGAGTTTTATATTATTGTAAAAAGGATTGTTACGTTTGAGCCATGTTAAAGCTTTGTGTACCTTTTTACGATCTACGTATTCCTCCCAAACAATTTTTGATTTTGTCGGAACACCTCTAACACGTACGAAGTACATTTCATGATTTTTATTAATTGGATCAGCATCGGAACATAATTTGTTCCATGTCTCTTGTAAAGGTAATGGTAAATGAAACGTTCTACCTTTCACTTTTTGTACCATATTTCTATGAGGCAGTTTTTTGTTAATAACAGTTCCCATTTTAACAACAGTTTAAAAAGCTTTAGCTCTTTGTATAAAAATTTTTTCAAACGTGTTGAGAGATGATATTTCTTCGGGTGTATCTTGTACAAATCGATTATTTAAAACGCAATACGCAGGCATTAATCCGTCATGAAATTTTCCTGCACAATAACGACATATGTATTGTGGGGTAATGTTATGTCTTTTTAAATGCGCCATTAAATCTCTCCAAATTGGAATATCTAATTTCGTTTTAAGCTTATTAATTTCAGAGACACTTCTCTTATAACAAAGTCTCTCACATGATGCACAAACATATCGAGGTGTGTCCATGCAGCGTTTGGTAAAAGCCTTAAACGCGTTGCTATAGCGAGAAATGATATCGTCATCACTCAAAATAGTACTACTCTGCTGATGTTTGTACATATTTGCTTTTTCTTGTTCCAAAGTTATAATTTCGTTTAATGTGTCTAAATCAGCGGAAGTTAAAGCCTTCTCCAGATTTAACATTTTCCGATAGAAACTTGTCATTTGATAAATTAAACGTTTAATATATCTCACATTTGGAAAATGAGGTGATAATAGTTGAACAGAAAGAAACATCCCTTTGCACAGTTTCGTATCAATGTAACAAGCATGTGTGTGACCTTTTTTATTCGAATTTGTTATTGTACATGTATAAATCTTTTGTAGCAACTGTGGTATTTTCTTTAAAGTACATGTACGTATCGTTTGAAGAAATTTCCCATAACGATCGATTAAAGACGGATTATCATCAATTTTACACAAGGTATTACATACCCATGATTTTTTTGCTCGTTTTGCCTGCCGCAAAGGTAATACATTCATAGCTTGACCTTTTACGTTCATTATCAAAGGTTGTGATGAAGTAATTTTATCATATGTGTCGATAAAATAATTTTCAGACGAAGCTGTATGTCGCCATATGCCACATAACGCACATTTTTTATCGTAAATTGTATAGCATTTTTCGGCTTGAGTTAAACACGCTTCTGATTTCTTTTTAAGTGAAGCTAATATTTTTTTGATATTGCGGACAAAACTGTTTCGAATATGCATACACCAACGTACGATTCTTTCGGCTTCTAATCGTCTTTCAATATGATTTTTAATATTAAGTTTCTTTTCAATATCTTCAACTGCCACAGGATGAAATTTTATTATATAATTTTGTAACCAAAACTTTTGATATTTTCTAGTAATATTTTTGGCAATATCGCGATTTTTGTTCGCAGGTACGTATTTAGAATTCTTTCTCTCATAATATCGCTTATTGTAAAGCCATTTACGATCAGAATATTTGTTTTGTCTATTTCGTTCTTCCTGAGAATGTGTAAGATAATATTTTCTTTGTCTATCTCGTTTTTGCTGAGAATGTGTAAGATAATATTTTCTTTGTCTATCTCGTTTTTGCTGAGAATGTATAAGATAATATTTTCTTTGTCTATCTCGTTCTTGCTGAGAATGTATAAGATAATATTTTCTTTGTCTATCTCGTCCTTGCTGAGAATGTATAAGATATTTTTGCTTATTAAGGCAATTATTTGCTAAGTTATTATCTTTATACTGACGTCGTCTTTTAGCACGATCGTCTTCTGAATTTTGATATCGACGCCGTTTTTTAGCACAATCATTTTCTGACGAATCTTGCTTCTCTCGAGAACGTTTCTCAGCGCGATTAATTTTAGTATAATTAACACAATTGTTTTCTGAATTCTGATATCGACGCCGTTTTTTAGCACGATCATTTTCTGACGAGACCTGTTCCTCTCGACAATGTTTCTTAGCGCAATTATTTCCAGTATTATTAATGTTTTCACATGAATCTTTCTGAGATAAATGTCTACTATCTCTATCTCTTATTACTCCTAATGAAAGCACTGTCTGAGCATCACTTTGTGAAACTGGAGGAAAATGTTCAATTGTATTCGATTCGAAAATCTTCAACAAATGTGAACGCATTGCTGTATGATCATATCTAACTTCGTCAGGTTTAATATCAAACAATAATGAAATCGCAAAAGCTATAGCAAAAACTCCACAATCATTACAGTTTGGTTGATATTGCACAGTAGGAAATTCGACAGGATGTTTCTCAAAGTCGTATGTTGGAAGTAATTTTCTTAAGAATACCTCATGATGTTCGTGCAATTCTTTTTTATTTAGTGAATCATAGATATATATTTTTGTTGTATCCTAATAACTACATACCCAATGTCCATTTATATTTTTAAGTTTTGGATCTGTACAATTTAATGGAGCTGACGAACTGTGCAATATTTGTATATGTTTTCTATCTTCTGGTATACGTTGAATAAATTGAGGCAATTGGATTCGCCATGTTTCGACAGGTTCATAATCTGAACAACTTCGCAAAAGTGTATGGAAAAATTCCATATGATCGTCCGTAATCCATTGGCCTCGAATAATTATATCTTTTTCTTTAGGCTTTAAAATTACTTTCTTTTCTAAATTCTGTTTGGATTGCTTTATAATAGTGCGATTGTTTAAGTCCTGCTGCTCTGAACGAAATTTTGTAGCATAATTACTTTCAGAATGTGTCTTTGCACTTTTAGCAATCGCTTCAGTTTCTGTCGCTTTTATTATCGCTAATGGAAGTACTCTTTGAGAAATAGCACATTGTGAATCTTGAGCACGATTATTTGGTAAATTTTGTTTGCATCGTTGCCGCTCTGTAGCGCGATCTTCTAAATCCTGTTCCTCTGCACGACGTTTTATAACATAATTACTTTCAAAATGTCTCTTTGTACGTTTAGCAATCGCTTCAATCTCTCTCGCTTTTATTACAGCTAATGGAAATACTTTTTGAGGAATACCACATTGCGAATCTTGAGGAAAATGTTCAATAACATTATTTTCCAAAATTTTTATCAAATGTGAACGCATACGCATAAACTTATGTTCATACTTTACTTTGTCAGGTTCAATATTGAATAACAATGAAGTAGCAAAAGCTATAGCAAAAACACCACAATCACTACTGTTCGGTTGATGTTGCACAGTAGGAAATTTGACGGGATGTTTTTCAAAGTCATATGTTGGAAATAATCTTTCCAAGAATCGCTTATGATCTTTATGCAATGTTTTATTATTTAAGGAATCATATATAAATATATTATTTCTATCATAATAACTACACACCCAATGTGACGAACTATACAATATTTGGATGTGTTTTTTATCTTGTGATACAGGTTGAATCGTATCAGGTAATTGTATTCGCCAAGTTTCTACCGGTCTATAATCGGAACAATTTTGTACAAGTCGATGGAAATGATCCATATGTATGTCCGTCAGCCATTGGCCCTGGATAATTATATTTCTCTCTGCAGGCATCAAGATTATATGTTTCTTTGTGTGCACAAACATATTGTTTGTCAAAAAAATGATTATATTCCTATAAATTGATTTTTTTATGTATATATAATAATTGGATTAAGCTGGAAAATTAAATTTCAGCGTTAATAGCAGCCAATATTTGTCAGTGCTATGGCAACCTTATATAATGCCACAATGAAAGGTCAATATATTAAAATTTAGCGCTAATAGCAGCCAACAGCGCTATATAGCAGCCGTTCAGCGCTAATGAGCAGCCGATATATATATATATATATATATATATATATATATAGTATTCTCCCCTCCCCCTCTACGTTCTTGAAGCAATCTGTAAAAGAGCAAAATATATTTATGCAATATACAATATGTTTATACATAATATAACCAAGTGATTCGCGTTACGTTAAACGGCTCCTAGACGATCAATATTATTGTACAATTATATTATACAATATCTCTAAATTGTGCAATAACATTCATTATCTAGGAGCTGCTTTAGTCGGATGTTTTAAAATTTGGGCTATTTATAAATAAAATATTCTATTAACTAATATACATACAGATAATACAACACTCATCTCCGTTCTGCTTGACTATGTTGCACGTGAAACATTAAATAACTAAACTCGAATCACACACTTGAGGTAAAACGTAAAGAAAAGTAATAATTACTCACAACAGATTTAGCCTCAGAAAACAGTATAAACGGTTGAAAAACACTGATGTTCGAAAAGCAAGCTGCAATTCAAAGACATGCTCTAACACGCTTATTTAAATTTAGAAAAGCATAATGAGCGAGGGCCCGTAATCAGAGATTGAATATCGAAATAATTTTATTAGCAGTTGGTAAAACGCCTTAATGACGTCTTTAAAACATTATATATCGCGATTTGAAACATTATGTTTACTGGATTAAGAAATATACCTATATACATATAACATTAACATATATATCATTATTTTTTTAAACCATTATTTTTTTAAATGCAATAATTAAATTATTTATATTAGTCCACCGTCTATATTGCTGCAAGCGTCGCAAAATATTCAGAGAAACGCTTTTTCGATTCAGTTTATATAACTGGCTTTACCTGTCACAAGAAGTGATCAACTTATTTGTATTTATTACTTGACATCCTGTATATATACAAATTTTTATGTTAATATATTAATATAATACAGCGTAATATATACAGGATGAATCATTTTAATCTATGCAGGCAAATTTCTCGAAAAATATAAAAGATTATAGTTGTTTTTTAAAAATTTTAAAGCTGACTAATTTCTTAAATGGAACTTGATTTTTTCCTTGAGATAAAAGTGTACATCTCGTAAAGACGTTTTCAAAACACTATAATAAAACTCTCTTTCGTTAAGAATTTCCTGATTTTGTCATAATATTTTTATTTCTGATATTTTAATTTTGTCATAATATTTATGTATAAAATATGAAATATCTCGTAAAGTATTCACTTTTCGATAACTACGTTGATATTTTTATACGTAGAATAATGAAATCTACAAAATGCAATCAAATTCTAAAAATAATTTTTTTTTTTTATAATCGATTTCTTTTATTATTCTACGTGTAAGTATCAAAGTAAAATAATCAAAAAGTGAATATTTTACGAGATATCTCATATTTTATATTAAAAATGACAAAATTTAAAATATTAGAAAATTCTTAACGAAAGAGAGCTTTATTATAGTATTTTGAAAACGTCTTCACGAGAAGTACAACTTTAATCTCAAGGAAAAAATCAAGTTCCATTAAAAAAATTAATCGTTTTTGAAATTTCTTGAAAACCACAACATCTACGGCATGGCTCACATCGAAATCATGTGTCCTCCATACAACTTTTGTCTGAAACATTTTTCCGTATCTTCCATATTTTTCGAAATATTTGCCTGTTAAGATATATTTCCTGTATAGTCTACTACCTTCCTGAAAGTGATCACCACCCAATTTACAAAGTACCAGTTAAAATACAAAGTCTTAAAATGTTCCTCAATTTATGTGCTTTCAAAATATACAGAATAAGATTTTTGTGCTCATCTCCTTCTGCAGACAAACCTTTCTGAAAGTGAGCACCACTATACTTACAAGTGTAAAGTGCTTACTAACATAACGATTCGTTTCCAGCTATTGATTATAAGCTGAAAATGTTTCTCCACTTATTTTTGAACATTTATGTGCTTTTAAAATATTTTTGATTAAATTTTGACGAGATTATTGTATACATATAATAGCTATTTGAAATAAATCCTAAACAATTATATTATTAAAGTGTTACATATATTTCTAGTGTGATATATATTATGTTTATATAGTGTGATATAAATTGTGAAATATTGTGTCTTTTTATTACATCTTTAAGTTTTAAGTTATTATAGGTAAAGTTTTTGGAATTTTATAAAATTAGAGATTGTTATAAATGTAAATGAATATCTCCTTTATGTAATATATTTATTACGTTTTATGTTTTACATATTCTTGTACGTATGGGATGCTCACGTTTGAGTCGGCCAAAAGGGATGAATGCGAATATCTCATTGTGCATATTTCGGGAGCACATAAATTGAGAAACATTTTAAGACTAAAACCAATTTACTATCTGTATTTTAACTGGTACTTTACTCTTGTACGTATGGGATGCTCACGTTTGGGTCGGCCGAAGGAGATAAACACGAAAATCTCATTGTGCATATTTCGGGAGCACATAAATTGAGAAACATTTTAAGACTAAAACCAATTCGCTATCTGTATTTTAACTGATACTTTGCTCTTATATCAGTAGTATATAGATCTTTTTTTGGGTATATCTTTTAAACTAACAGATAGACTAATTTTGAGGCATTTAAAATTATATATAATTTTAATGAGTGGAGATGCTAGCTCATGTTAAGCCAGGACCCCCACTTTCAGTTGCGCTTTTCTGCGAAACCGCTTGAGCACAAAAATTGTGAATAGAAACTTTTATACTCTACAGGCATTCTACTAATATCAAAAGTTTAATTGGCTAACGATTCTTACTACGTACAACTATATAAAATAATATAATAATACATAATCTTATAATAAGATTTATATATAATAAGATATATAGTTAGATTTAATGAGATATAAAAATAAGATATTATAATCTTATTATAATAAGATGGAACACCGATTTTCAGTCGAAGATGTATATTCAAACAGAATAAGTACCATTTACTTCGCCAGATAATAATAACCCAATTAAAAATTTTAAGAACGACCAAAATCCTTGGTTGAAACGCGGTGACGATTTCACGAAAAGATTATTATAATCATGGCCACGATTATAATCATTGCCAGTATATAGTCGATTACAATTAATTATTTAATTGGATTCATTATTATCTAGCGAAGTAAATGGTACTCATTCTGTTATACACCTTTGACAATAAGCATCTAAAATTACATCTATTTTAAGAATAACGACCAGAATCCTTGGTCGAAACACAGTGACGATTTGTCACAAAAAGATTATAATGTGGCCACGATTATAATCATTGCCAGTATATAGTCGATTAAATTTGTAATTGAGAAATAATTTTTTATTCAATCCGCGATAACTCAGTAACAAAAAATCATAGAAACATTAAAAAAAAAAAATTTTGTAAGGAAAACTTCAAGCTTTTACATTAAGAAGTCGAAAATTTTCGCAGATTTTTTTGTGCACGTGACAGGCCTACAAAGTGAGAGGAAAATTTCTATTTTGTCCAGCTCGTAGTTTTCTATGTGTAAAAATTATCAAACTCACAGAAACTAAAAAATAATAGTAACCTTTCGAAAGTAGAGATTTTAAGCTTAAAATACTTTTTTTAATTTAAATTTCATTCATTGTTAACAAAGTTACAGCTGCTTAAATTTTGCCTATTTTTAAAGAAAAATTTAGTGTTCCTTTAATTAATTTTTGTGAGAAATGTATAATAAGACCATTAAATACAAAACAATGTATTAAAAATGGAATTGATTTTTGATAATATCGATAATATTTAATAGTAATACCATAATTATAATATACTGATATACCGAAAAAATTATGCGTACCATTATTACGTCATATTGATATTTATATTTCTCCTAGGGCGGAAACGTGAAAAGTGAAAAGTTTCACATAACTATCTTCTTCTATTAGTGTTGAATGAAAAGAGAAAGTCACATGAAACTTTCACTCTTCACGTTTCCGCCCTAGGAGAAAAGATACATGATCGACTCTCTGTTGCCTGTATTTTTCATTGTGCATCCAGCTCGAAAAACGCTTGCACAATCAACAACATGGCAAATGTTTGCCACACAGATCTCAAAGGCTGCGGTCCACTTGACGCTACAAATGCTTTGGAGCATTCTTCTCCTCCTTCTTTCTTCATTAAAAGAAAAGAGAAGAGAAATGCTTCGAAGCATTTGTAGCGTCAAGTGGACCGCAGCCAAAGGCACCAACACGAAGTGTACCTATTGTTCTTACCTATACTGTGATATAGATGTACACTGCAGAATTTTTTATTCTAAAAGTATTCACACGCAAAAATGGCACATTCCCAATTCTAATCTCCTCCTTGTGAGCATATAAAAGCTTATATTCTATAACTATTTATATTCATACCTCGTTTTTTAATAGATCACTCTCACTAAGATAATCCTGGAAAATGTCTTTGAATACACTATGTTTACATCAATCAATAGTATCACATTTATAATATATACACATATGTATATTTTCCACAGAGACACTATAATGTCTCCCGCCATATGATTTTTTGTTTTGCAATTTCTGATGTAAGAGTGCGCTAGCAATCGAGCCTCGTAGATAAGCGAGTGAGAGTGAGGGAGAGAGAAAGTAATTATTCAAAACACACGGTAGTGTTCTCGCGTTTATTTATTATATAATTATTAATTATACACGACCGGTATTTGATATGTACTTGTATATTTATAAATAATCAAGAGATACGGTAGTTATACATTTGTGGCAGGAAATATAAAGGTTAATATTAGTAAAATTTATTGATTGATATATACCTGATATATATACATACATGTGTGACAGGAAATATAAAGGTTAGGAAAAATCTATAGTAAATGAAGTAATAGGCTACCCAGTAAAATGAATAATAATATTATTTTCAAGATTTTATATTTATTCCAGGTACGTCATATATAATATAATATATAAATACAAATTTTTTTAAGATGAACATAATAAGTATTATATTAAGATACTGATATATGTGTTGTCTATATAAGTACAGATTAAAGATATAAAAAAATGTAAACTTTTTAGTCTCAAACAAAAAAAAATATACAAAGTTTGACTGTAACTTGCAACACTTAAGAAGAACTTGTTAAAGAAGAAGACATGAGTAGTTCCATTTTGTTGAGAAATTTCTCTCTTCCATCTTGTTCCATCTGACTTCTTTGAAGAAACCTCTC
Organism: Temnothorax rugatulus; assembly: GCA_035220575.1. Lineage (NCBI taxonomy): Eukaryota > Metazoa > Arthropoda > Insecta > Hymenoptera > Formicidae > Temnothorax > Temnothorax rugatulus. The sequence continues at coordinate 2,438 of JASTWL010001321.1, read as the reverse complement.
AAACTCTCCCATTTTTTTCAGGACGTCATATCTGCTGTTGTTTAAAGAAAAAATTACTATGAGAATAATCGTTACACATTAATTTTATTATTTAATTTAAACTTTAACAACAATAATTTTTACCTTATCTCCTTTTTTCTCTCCTTCTCCTCTTCCTCTTCCTCTTTCTCTTTCTCTTCCTCTTCCATAATAGTGATGACTAAAACGCTCATATGGAACAAGAATTGGGAGAATATTCTTAATTTGCGGTATCTTGCCGCCTTTTGCTCCTCTTCCTCTTCGTACTATAATACAAGAAAAATTAATTAAAGAAAACTTTTATAAATATATAGGGGAGACCGGGGCTAAACCGCCAACGGGGTTGAACCGCCAAATCAAATATCTCGGAACCTGTATATTGTGCGAACTCGCTATTAACATTGTAAACGCTGCTTATGGTACCCATGTGACCAACGGAGTTTCGGCAGGTTACCTGCCGTGTTATGATTTTTACGAGGGCAACCGTGTTTTCGGAAGGTGAAAGTGAAATTTTCTGCGCGTGGAAATTTTGTAATATCTTGAATATTATTGTATCACCGAATCTCAAAGTAAGTGATTATAAAGAGAAATGCATGCTGAACACGAATCCAGTGTAGTTTTTTCATTATCGTTGATGTCTAATATTTCGTGGGCGATCAAACCTGAAACTTATGTTTGGGCTTATCCGCCAGTAAGCACCCGGGGCTGGTCCGCCAGTCTCGTCACTGTGGCGTGTCGGGCGCACGACTTCAACTCACGGCGATTTCAGGTTAGGTTTCCCCTCGAGCGTGATTCTGTCTTCCCTTGCACGTGCGTCAGTTTGTGTAGGAGGGAAATGGTACGCACGTATCGTCGCAAAACGACTCCTGTCGACAAGGAGCAACTCAAGACGGCAGTTCTTGCGGTGAGGAAAGATAAAATGAGCACTTACGAAGCCGCAAAACAATTCGATGTCCAGAGAGCTACGTTGAACGACTTGAAAAAAAATGCCACACAAACAGAACCGCAGCCTTCGACGAGCAGTGGGCGTAAATCGAAATCAAGGAAGCATAGAACTATTCGAAAAATATTTTAGATAAACGGGAACTGCGACATTTCGTACAGTATACACTTTTTCTCTCTAAATACTCGGTTTTCGAGCGGTATTAATTTTTTTAAACAATTATGCAACATTGCTAATGTCGGGAACTCTTTAGAAAATGTTTCAGTATGTTCAGAATTATTCGAAAAATATTTTAGATAAACCGGAACTGCGACATTTCGTACAGCATATCACCCTTTTCTTTAAATACTCGGTTTTCGAGCGATATTAATTTTTTAAAACAATCATACAGCATTGCTAGTGTCGGGAACTCTTTAGAAAATGCTTCAGTATGCTCAGAACTATTCGAAAAATATTTTAGATAAACCGGAACTGCGACATTTCGTACAGCATATCACTCTTTCTCTCTAAATACTCGGTTTTCGAGCGGTATTAATTTTTTAAACAATCATGCTGTTATAGTATACGATTTCTCAAAAGTCCCCATATTAACACGACCAATCGTCGTCCTCCCTAGTACGGCGTCGCGACATCTACATCACGCTCTCTCTCTCTGTTTTACCGCTGTATGTCCGTTACGCTGAAAACTTCGCTGAACTTGTGTACGCTGAAAATATAAGCCTTATTCTTGAATATTATCGTCTCTGCACTCATCCATCCGATCCCATCCTAACAGGTTATGGGCCCAGGGACGCCCAAAGATAGTGCAGAACAGTAAAAAGACGAAAGAGCTGAAGTGAATCGGTTTCAGTCTTTGCGAAAGTTTTAGGTTAAGTAATAGTCCGGGAGCCAGCGACCTTTTTTAATGACCAAAACCACAAAAGCTGAAAATTTTTCCTAAGCTTTATTTGGTATCACTAGTAAGTGAATGGACCTCCAGCTGGCGCACTTCCGGGGGGTGTAGCTGCGGCAGCCTCCCACACACGTAAAATAATAATAAAAAAAAACTAATACCGCAAAAGCTGAAACTTTGTTAACATGTTGATTATGTTACAATTAAATGAAAAAACGTATCCAGCCGAATTTAGAGTGGGGGATTATGCCCCAGCTTTTCACGTAAAGAAGTGAAAAATATGCGCTGAGTAAAACTGATACCGCAAAAGCTGAATTTGGTAAACTAATAGTTAAGATAATAACTTAACGAAAAAAACATCCAGCTTTATATTAGTGGGGGAAAGTGCCCAGCTGATGCAGTGAAAGATGCTGCGCATCGATATGCGCGCAGGCGCGTTGCATCTTTGACTGCATCAGCTGGACACTTTTCCCTCACTAAATATAAAGCTGGATATTTTTTTTGTTAACTTATTCAGTTAACTATTGTATTACCAAATTCAGCTCTTGCGGTATCAGATATCTATACTTTTCTCATTAAACACAG
>JASTWL010001320.1:0-43875 GCA_035220575.1 Temnothorax rugatulus | reverse complement strand
CACCTGATAATATCTCTTACCCTACATTGAAAATGCCAGGACGGCGCACGCCATTGATGGATAATTCATCAGACAGCAATATTGATGATCCAATAATATGTGAAACAGATACTGACATGGAGTGTCAAAGTAAACTTTCTTCGACTTCACAGTCTTCGCACTCTTCGCACTCACGCTGGGGTTCAAAATTTAAAGACAGGCGCCAGGTAAAAAAAATTACTAAATACTAACATAGATCACATGGCTTTATCTTTGGAATTTTACTACAAAGCGATTGAAAAAATCTAATTTGAACTATTTGAAGCAATTACTTACAATTAAAGAACTTTGGAACAATATTGAAGAGGCACTTTTTCTTTCCATAGCATTACTGTGATTTAGAACAATACTATAATTTCTTTTCACTTCTATGATAGTATTGTAGCTTTTGTGCCTTCCTTATAATACTATTTTCTTACGGTAACTTTTTTAATGCTAGTATAAAAAAATGTTCAAACTAAAATAAATGTAAAATCAATGTTATTATTTATGATTTGATTTGATGTGTCTGTTTAAAAGTTGTCTTTTTTGCAGGTTAAACGGAGAGAAACTCAAACTAAGATCACAGAATCATTTTCACGAATTAATTCCTTCAAGGGTCAGTAAGATATTATTAGATTTAAAGTCTAATCAAGTAAAATTCAAGTCGCGCTACGTGATATTTTCTTTTTTCCCTGTTTATAGATGGAGGTTTTTTAGCAAATAAACTCACGAATGATATTCTGTTTATGATTACATCAGAAAATCTACCGCTATCCATCGTGGACAGTAAGGGCTTTAAGCGGCTCATGAATAGAGCAGCCCCGCTATATACCGTTCCTAGCAGAAGAACCATAACTCGCCTGATTGATGCTAAGTATGACTTTTTGAAAGACAGTTTTAAAGAAGATCTAAAGCTTAGCTCTACGTTTACATTAACGTGTGATATTTGGACGGATGTGAGCAATCAAAGCTACCTTGGCGTTACAATTCATTATCTACGACACGAGCTAGTCTTGTCAAACGCAACGATAGGTGTTTTTCCACTGATGCAGAGTCATACTGCCAACTATGTCAGAAAGACATTAATATCTGTAATAGAGTCATTTGGTATAGATGTAGGGAGTATCACAGCCGTCGTCACTGATAGCGCTGCCAATATGAAGAAAGCAATCACAGACGGATTTGGCAGTGCAAAGCACCTGCCTTGTATTGCGCATATTGTGTCCCACTTAGTTCCAGACGCTATGAAACTGAGCCCTCGTATCGGTGAAATTATTGCCAAAGTAAAGTCTATCGTGTCTGTGACAAAACGGAGCGTTGTGGCATCTGACGAACTAAAACGATTGCAAATACGTGATGGAAAAACTGACAGTACGGCATTGAAATTGAAGCAGGATGTGCCAACGCGGTGGAATTCAACTTATTATATGATAGAACGTTTTCTAGAACTAAAAGATTATATCTATCCTGTGCTTTTAACGTGCCCAACGGCCCCTAGAGCACTTTCTCGCGAGGAAATCAATATTTTAGAAGACACTGTACGACTTTTAGGTCCAATTGAATTTGTTACTACCGAGATAAGTGGTGACTCGTATCCAACTAGTAGTATGGTGATTCCTTTAATTCACTGCATGGAAGCCACCATAAAAAACTGCATTCCTATCACTGTTGAAGGCAAGGCATTCAAAGACAGCATCTTGTCTGAAGTCCAACGACGTTTTGAAGAAATTGAATCATATCAGATACTTGAGGTGTCAACTATTCTGGACCCGCGATATAAACGCATGCATTTCCAGTCACCAGAAGATGTTGCCGATGCCGTATCATACATTAACCGTCAAGTAAAGACTGTCGCTGTTAATAATAACGTGGAATCAAATACAGTAGACCATCTAGAACCGCAAACCGAAAGCAAAACTAATGAGTACAACGTGTGGGCTTTTCATGACAGTTTAGTCGATTCATGCACACTATTTACACCATCTGTCGATGAGCCTGGTGGTGTGAATCTTGAATTACAGCAATATTTAAACCAGCCACCCATTCTGCGAAATCAAGATCCATTTAAGCATTGGCAAACGCTTAAACCCGCCTATCCGACACTTTTTACAGTGGCAATGCGTTATTTATCTGTAGTTGCGACCTCGGTACCTTCAGAGCGCATGTTCTCAAAAGCTGGAATTGTTAAATCAGACTTACGAAGCAGACTTAGTGGAAAGCGACTAAATAGTCTACTCTTCTTGGGTTCACTTAGTGAAGAAAGTTGCGGACTAGACTAAAAAAAAAACATCATTATCTATTATTTTATTTTACTATTATAATTTTGTGCAATAACGTTACTAACGTTAGGTTTTATATGTGATGGATATATCGATTGTGATAAAACGTTCCATTTAGTTTAGCACAGTTTAAAAAAAGTTTCTTTTAGTTGCTAGTAGTTTTTGAAAAAAGTTTCTTTTAGTTCCTTGTCGTAAAGATTTCAGGGAATTATACATTATACATATATGTTACATATTAATAATAGTAAATAATAGTAATAACAGTCGATAATTAGTATGCATGCACCCTTCTAATCCTAATTTTTTCTCCTTACTATTGTCCTACATTATCTGTATGCAATAGTTATGTATCCAGTATCTAGTGTGGCTGTTTTCCTTATTCACGTAATTCTAATATTATAAATTACGTATTTACTTATTTATTATGTTTCCTGATATATACGGAATTTAAATTGTTTTTTTATATTTTTTTTACATTTTTTACATTTTTTCCAGACTTATTCCGGAGACGTAGCAATAACGCACACCCAAGGCAAAGATATACTACAGTCAGAAAGTCCAGAGCCAGAGAATGCGGCAAATTAGCTATTATATAAAAAGCCAAGTGAATTGTATTGTAGAATGTAGAATTATAGAATAGAGTTCATGAGAGCCGTTTACTGGCAATACTGGCGTTTAGCTAGCAACTAGACTAATTAGCATTACGCCAATCACTGTTAGATCTCAATTTAAGCTTAAAAAAATTTTTTTTTATTAAATAATAATCTATTAAGTATGAGTTATTATACTTACTATACATGACCGTGTAAGATATGCAATCAAGGGGAAAACATATGTCTGTGAAGTTGGCATATCATTTTCTAGCAGATCAAAAATAAAGTTTCTTGTCGCATGCAGTCGAGTTTTATAGTTCCTGATACTTTTTAGTAATAGTTCTGGTGATTTTACCCAAAAAACAGTCGATTGAAAAAATTATCTGCTAGTTTTCCGTAGCAAAGAGTGAGATGCCGAAGAAATCTCGGAGTTTCGGTTTATATAAAACATTTTTCGAATAGTTCTGAACATACTGAAGCATTTTCTAAAAAGTTCCCGGCACTAGCAATGTTGTATGATTTTTTTAAATAAATTAATACCACTCGAAAGCCGAGTACTTAGAGAGAATAGAGTGATATGCTGTACGAAATGTCGCAGTTTCGGTTTATCTAAAATATTTTTCAAATAGTTCTGAGCATACTGAAGCATTTTCTACAGCGTATCATCCTATTCTCTCTAAATACTCAGTTTTCGAGCGGTATTAATTTTTTAAACAATCATACAACATTGCTAGTGTCGGGAACTTTTTAGAAAATGCTTCAGTATGTTCAGAACTATTCGAAAAATATTTTATATAAACCGGAACTCCGAGATTTCTTTGGCATCTCACACTTTGCTACGGAAAACTAGCAGATAATTTTTTCAATCGACTGTTTTTTGGGTAAAATCACCAGAACTATTACTAAAAAGTATCAGGAACTATAGAACTCGACTGCATGCGACAAGAATTCCCTTTTATTTTTGATCTGCTGGAAAATGATATGCCAACTTTACAGACATGGGGAAAACGCCGTAATCGGTCAGGACTGGATATTGCTTGTCCGAATAATGTATATTAATTCTCGAGTGACTTTCTACGTACAATTCTTTGCCCTGGCAGACCACGCGTTGTTACTAACGGACATAACGCAGTCTCAACCTCAACCAAAGCTAGAATGATACAATCACACAATTAAATTGATATCAATTTAATTATATTAAAATATACACATAGGATAGGATACTGAGAATATAAAGGAAATGTTGCAAAAAATAACACCCCAGCCAGGATCACCACATGCCTCAGTGGTCGAATTGGTGAGACGCCCGTCACGGAATGGGAGAGATCCAGGTTCGAATCCTGGCTAGGGTGTTATTTTTCGCAACATTTCCTTTATATTCTCAGTATCCTATCCTATGTGTATATTTTAATATAATTAAATTGATATCAATTTAATTGTGTGATTATATCGTTCTGGCTATGGTTGAGACTGCGTTATGTTCGTTAGTAACTGCGTGTGGTCTACCAGGGCAAAGAATTGTATGTAGAAAAGTCACTCAAGAATTAATATATATTATTCGGACAAGCAATATCCAGTCCTGACCGATTACGGCGTTGATTGAATAATCTATTAACTAGTAATCGATTTTTTCCCGATGCTTTTACAAATTAATCGATTGTTATTTAATTCGCTTGCGGGATAATCGATTACGTATGATCGATTATTTAAAACTTCGATTATTTCATAATCGATCATTTTTATTAACATCGCCCATCTCTTTATGCTTAACAATAATCGATATTCCTAGAACACATAAAAGAAATATGTAAAACACAAATTATCACACATAATATGTTAGTCACAGTCCTCACATAAATATGAATAACACAAATATAATCGAAAGAATAACAGCAATAATATTGCTAAGTAACCAAAAGAAAATAGTGCAAGCGCAAAGCAGTAGAAAAACTTACAGCGTATAAAGCAAAACAAATCGATCTCTCAAGGAGAACTTAAGATATATGATGAGGCACACCATAAATGTTTGTATTTCTTCGTAAATTAAAATTCAAATTCCGGCTGGTGAACTCAGACACCCAGGCGTTAAAGTCATGAATCAAGATAATCTCTTCGAGAATTTTCCATACAATATTCCACGCGTGTAGACAAATATTATGTATATCTGTAGTAGATATATTCTTATTCCGTATCCATCAAACTAATAATGTTCAACGGTCTAACACTACGTACGTTTACGCGAGCATTACTTCTGTAATAACATGCGAGACGAGGTCTAACTTTTTTTTTAAGACAAAAGATGTAGCGTACAAGCCAAAAATGTCAACAAAGAAGCACGAATAACACATAGTACTATAGACCTTAGATATGGACTGGCAATACATAGCACACCTTGTCCCGTACTTCTCTCTCTAAAGTGTCCGGAAGTACGAAAAGAGAAAAAGAGAGGAAAGAAGGTTCTCTATCTAACCTCCTCCAGACGCTTCTAATACAGAAACTATAGCCAGTCCATATCTATAAGGTGTTTGCGTAGTACGAATGTAGATACTAAACATAGAAAATCAGGAATAAAAATATTAAGAATGCAATACTTTAAAGTGCCGTATCTCAGAAACCAGAAGAGTCCACAGCGTTCAAAATGTCCGTAGTAAATATACCAAATAGGGGACCCACTTCCAATGATCTTGACCTTAACATATTTTATCAAGGACATGACTCTGAGTAACTTTTTCTTATAACTTAATCGTCGCTCATTGCTTATATTTAAAAGTTATGAACAAAAAAGTTTGAGAAATATACAAGCTTGTATCAGTACTAAAGGAAGTAATTTGCTGATATATATGTATAGACAGTACACATGTAGGCGGAGGATTTTTACATATTTTGTAAAAATTTTTGTATTTTTTCCCTTTTAAATACTTATTGCAAATGTTAGAAATATATTTTAAGTTATCGCTTGGTATTATGAATCTCTTACCTATCATAATTGCTGAAAAAATGGCATAATTTTTAAGAATTTCTTTGTATTGTTCTTTGTTGAGAAAACCATCGATTTGATACAAATATCTTATTCCTTTTATGGAAAACATTACCACTTTTGTGTTTTATCGGTGAAATAATGCAATTTGAGTGCTTAGGCCTGTTCGTTTTAGCTGAACTTCTTGCACAGTTTATCTTTTCTCTTTTTCTTTCCAACGTGAAAAGAAAAAGAGGAAAGATGGACCGTGCAAGAAGTTCAGCTAAAAGGAACAGGCCTCTTGTTTTCTTCGGCAAAACGCGCATATCGAATAAAAACTCGTTTTTTAATGCAGAAGGCTTTGAACTTTAATTCGTCAGTCCAGATGACTTTGCCCTAATTTCACTTTTGTGTCAATTAATCCACTGAAGTCGGTTTAATTAATTAGTTTTAAGTAGCAATGGTTTTTTATAGCAATATGTACGAGAGTGAAAATTATATGACTAGCTCTTATTCAATTTATTTAGAATTTTCGGTGCAATTAAACGTTTATTCCCTTTATTTTTTATCTTTATACGCTGATCCTCTTGAATAATAGTTATTTTTATTTGCTTTGTTTTTTTTAATCTTGTAGGGGAGACCGGAATTGGCAGACCATAGAGGCAGATAGACTAACCGTTAATAACTTTACACAAATGCGCGCCCGATCGCGCCAAAAATTGTAAAAAAACATTCCTTCCCCTTCACTTACGCTAGACACGATCACATGTTGTTACAGAATGACAGGTGTTTATTGAAAAATTAACTACAAAAGTAAATTTTTTTTCTCAGAGATTTTTTGTTTTCACACTTTATATATGTAACTGTAAAAGAATAAATGTCATAGCACTATTTTAGAGTTTGTTTATTAGACAAGTTATTAGAACCAGTTTTGTTTAGATCCATAAATATTCAAAGATTAGGTAAAGAATTGAAATAAAAATGGCCGTTTGGGACAGATTGATTAGATTAATTTTCCTATGAATGTAAAAATTGTGTATCGAACGAAAACAATGATTGACTTAAGAATGATCTTTTTCTACATGATGTTTTTGTTTCTAATGTAGAAGAAAATTGTCAGATTTTTTATTTTGTTAAAAAAAAAATGATTTTTATGTTTTATTTAAAGATGACTTTTTATGATGATTATTTTAGAATTTAATTCTACAATAATTCTACAATCCTACTTAATAATTAGGAATATTAAAAATTATTATTGTTTTGAACTTAATTTTAATAAATGTCAAGTTTTTTATAATAATCCGGACATTTAATTTTTAAATACATTCTCTATTACATAATTTCATGTCTTTATTTTACCAAAGAAACTAGTCATTGGTATAATGATTAGACTGGCTTTTGTTATTAGGGAGGATGTAATGTTATTTAAAAGGATTACTTTTTTATTATAAACGCGAATTTATCTTTTATTTGTTAAAGAATTTGTTCAGTTTATTCATATAATTCACATTTAATTTTAAAATAATTTGTGTCATCAAAAATAATTAATGGTTTATAATAAAACAACTTTCCTAATCATACTGTGCTATTTTGTTACCGCTGAGTTAAGCTGCAAATAACATTTTCTCGACTAATTACATTTATAGTCCTAACCTAACCTGCCCATATACTAGTTATACTGGCCACACACACTTTCAGTAAGACGTAACAGTAAGGTTTTGACCAATCGCGTTGCTCGATTCGACCTTACGTAACCGAATTGAGTAACGCGATTAATCGAGACCTTATTGTTACGTCTCACTAAAAGTGTGTGTGGCCAGCATTAGTCAACCAATCCCGACCATGGGGTTGATTGACTAGCGTGGATGGTATAAATAAGGAAAATATTCAATTATATTAATTATTATTAAATTAAATTAACTTTAAAAATTTAATTTAATAGCCAAATATACGTCTTACCTGTAAACGCGACAATGATATTTCTTTTATGTATGATATTAGAAATCAAAAACTTAAAAACTGGCACTCTCTATACACTGAGCGCAGAACGTACACGTACGTACATATGCTGTCATGCACATATAATTCAACCCCAAGCTATCGATTGAGATTAGTCTGAACGCGATCCGTTCAGTCATTTATTGAGACTCAAAATCTCGAGTACTCGCAACTCGTCGCGTCGCGTAAAAGAGTCACGGTCGGTCTCGCTCCGCGCATACTTGGCGCGAGACACTACCGTGTCTCTTGATTATTTTAAGTCACTTTTTCTTTTACGATTTTTCTTATATCAATGTATAATCCACGAATGGCTTATTACTAAATAAGTGTTTATCAAACATTTTTTTATAATCAATGATGAATAATAACAGAATACGATTAGTGAGTGAATATACAAACAATTAAAATAACAAAAAGATTGTTAGCAGAAGTCAATTAATCAAACCTAAGATTTCTTATTTTTTACGAAAAGACAATTTAGTCCATTTCCTAATTTTACTTTTGTTTTAATTTTAAACTTTACTCAGATAATATATGTTTTCGTAAACAAATGTTAATATTTTTAATAAAATTATCTATTGTATCTATAAAGGAAATGTGATTTGTTTCCAAATTTATTAAATGCTCCAAACTTTTAAGCAGTAATGTATAATATTATATAATATTATACAATAATATAATACAGCTGAGTATTCATTTACATTTTAGAGACACAATAATTTAAGAAAACAGAATATAGATAAAACTGTATCTTTTTTCTACCTCATGCAATATACAAAAGGAAAATAAAAATAAATAAAAAATTGAAAATATATTTTTTTCTATTCTACATTAAATCTGTCTCAGGCATAACTAAATTTCACGACACTTCATAGGGTGTTACCTAAGAAGAAACTCCAATAATTCAAGTACTTTGATTAACATTATACTCCAGAAAAGTAGCCAATTTTTTTTAAATGCGATTTTTCAACGTTTTAGAACATTCTAAACACATTGGCAGCGGCAACTAAAAAAATTTTTTTTTACGAAAACAAAGCTTCTATGAGACAGTCAAAAATATTTTTCTTCGTAAAAATTCAGTTTAAATTTATTTTAAATTTCTTAATAAAATTATATGATTTTTTAACGATATAATAAAGAATATTAAAAAAGATCAATTTAATAACTACTGGAAATATTATTTCTATTAATAATAGTAATTTAGCCTGTTTTCTTATATTCGTAAATAATAGTAATATTATATACAGTCAATGCTCCTTATTAGCGGGATGCGCGTACCAACAACTTAGGTACTATATATATAAACACGCGGAATCCGCAAATGTGAAATATTAAATGTGATACTATATGGATACATTTCAAGAAAAATTAAATTAAACAAAAAGTTCAAGAAAGGAATATTATTTTTATTTAGTGTGAATTTTTGTATACTTATTTGTATATTTTTTGTATACTTATATATAGTGATTTAAATAGGAGAGAGATGCTTATTAGCATCGAAAAGTTAACTTGATTATCGATTTAAGTATGTAGATTTAAGTATGTAGATTTACTGTTCCAACAAAATTAGAGCTGTGCCGATTTTAAGACCGAAAAATATTCGACGCGCAGGTTACTGATTGTGATTTGGAATAAAAGTAGGGGAGACCGGGGCGGAGTCGTCACTACAATTATCTCAAAATCTGTATGTTGTGTGAACTCGCCATTAATATTGTAAATACTACTTATGGTGCCCATGTGACCAACGGAGTTTAGTGAGATATATGCCATGTTGTGATTTTCATTAAGGCAAACGTGTTTTCGGAGATCAAAAGTAAAATTTTTTGTGTGTCGGAAATTTTAAATATTTTAACTATTATTTTTTCTCCGAATCTCGAGATAAGTGCTTCTGAAGAGTAATGCATGTTGAACACGAATCCAGTAAATTTTTTTTATTTTCGTTGATTTCTAATATTTCGTGAGCGATCAAACTTAAAATCTGTGTCCGGGGCGAAGTCGTCTCCAAGCTATATCATGGAGGCTTCGGGCGAAAATCAAAGTCAAAGAAACAGCAGTGATCGGATTCCGGTGAGGACTTGGATAATAGGTATACAAAAATTCACACAGAAATTATTATTGACACAAACATCCTGTCACGGCTCTAAATTTGTCATTTAAGTAATTTATTAATTATATGAGCCTTCTTGTAATAATTATTTAAAACATGCATTATTATAGAATAAATAAAGTTTAATATGTAATTTTAATTAATTTTAGTTGTTAACTGGTTTAAAAAATCGAGTTATTTTAGTTTGCTTTGCATATTGCAGCTTTTTAAAATGATTCGTGTAATCATTCATTGCTTCTTCTATTTTCCTTTTAAATAAGACTCCTTTTTCATAGACGGATCGTTATCTAATATAAAGAATTCATAAAGATTATTATAGAAAAGCTTGATTCTTATGACCATCAGTGTCTTCAATGTAAAACTCCGGTTTTTCCGAGCTTGACGTCGATGCACCTTGATCAACTGAATTTTCTCTGGTAAAATCATTTCTTCTAAGTCAGCTTCTGTAAGATTTTCTCATATGACTGTAATAACTTTTCAGTGTCTTTAATTTCCAGTTCTTCGAAACCTTGCCTTCCAACGATGTTGGCAATATGATCAAACTGCAATCGCGCACGTGCGGTAATTTATATCCGCGAATACTGAATATCTAATCTATCACAAACAGCGAATCCGCGAATAAGGAGCGTACTCGACACTATTTGTAATTATAATTATAACATAATTATGTATGTTGTACACATGTGTGTATATATACAGGGTAAGCCAACGAAAATCTTAACCACACAATGTTACATATTTTTCTTACACACCGCAGTTCATAGAATAATCTTTTATTTGCATTAATATAATATTTCCATACTATTCTTGATGTTCTTCTATGTACTTTTTTATATCTTTATGATATATAAATTACACAGATTTTGTATAAAAAGTAGTATAATAATGTTTATGTGGAGACTTAAAAGTAAATCTTCTTAGGATTATTCTTTAAAAAAATGGCGTATAAATTCTTGACATAATTTGGAAGAAAAGGATATCTAAACAGCGAGACCTTTATACGACAGCATGTTCATTCGCAATCAAACATTAGATGGTTCAAATAGGATATCTTGTCATGAGTGGATTTCATTTTCTGCCTCTTTTTATCGTCTCTCAAAAACACCGCTTTCTCTCCCCCTCCTCCTCTCCTCCCCACCGTCATGTAGCCGTCGTCGATCACAAAATATTAAAAGAAAGCGGTGAGTTGTTAATGCAAAAATGCAAAGGTATACAATATGACGAGATCATTATTTGAAAAGTACAATTGAACTTCGGGTGCCAGGGTGAGTTGTTTGAGTAATAAAGAGCGAAAAGTTCGCGCAGGGGCTGTGAGGACACTGGCATTGCAGGCGAGCGGTCTTTGATCAACTCACCGGCATATCCCCCATCTAAACGCGCGTTGATCTCCCATGAATATGGAAAATCTCAGTCGAGGTTACCACTACGTGTACCATCATCTAATTGTCGTCCTTTAAGCCTACACCAGGTGCGATTAAGCGAAAACGTCGATGTAGTCTTTACTGAAAGTCGGATGGCTATCAAATTTACGTATGCGTTTTTGAAAACAGTTCAACTGAACTTATAGAAATATTATTTACATTTAACGCAACTATATATTTTTTAAGTATAATATACATATTCCTGTGCTTGTTACAGTGAAAAATGTCTCATTAAATATTATATAAAATCTTAAAATCTGTAGGAATAGAATTTTGTATTATATGACTACACCTAATTATTTGTATTATGTGCAGAACTGAAACTTTGACCGCTAGACTCATAACGAAACTGACGTTTCCAAATCAAACATTGATATTAACGGACATATCGAACGTTCGAAATATTTTAGGATAGCAGTTAATATGTATATGTATAGCGAATCGATGACAGAACACCGTTCGTCCGCGAGTTTAGTATATCAAAATAAATTTGGAAGATATTTCGTCAAGTTGTACATGTTAATTAATACCAAATGTAAAATATATATTTAAGTTGCTATGTAATAAGAAAACATAAAAAGAGAAGGATGTAAATTGAAAAGCTTCCACTATTTTTCACGAAATAACAGAAGATCAAATTCCGCAAGTAATTCCGATGCAGCAACTACAATGAAAATTTACAATTAGACTCACCATTTAGACTGCTCTTCGTTAAAATCCATAAACTATAGCTGTAGTTGAGCGAATGTCATGGTAGTTACAAGTCAGCCAATTATTCAATTGTCCAAAGTCCAGCAATCTCCAAGTGCATCTCAAAATTACATACGATAATTATGAAACAGAAAGAAACACATATCAAGAAATTACTTCAACTCTTTTTGCAAAAAGTATTTCAAGCCGACCACAACATATTCACTGTTTTATGTAACTCTCAAAGCGAAAGTTACTCCCGTAAGCATGGAGCAAGTGGAAAGGTCCACTTGGACCTTTCAGCGAATTATTTGATACTAAGCGTATCATAAATACACATAAATACATGTAAATCAATCCAAGTATCAGCATTTGCGAATTGGTCTGGAACTTGTCTAATGAGACAACCACACTTTGATAAACATAAACCAGGAAGAGAAACAAAGAGAGCGACTTCAGTGAGAGCACGATTCCTTTCTGTCGAGTGGCCGTGGAGACCGAAAAACAATCGCGCGGGCGTCATTCCTTTGCCCGCGATGACTGAACGACGCGCAGCGGAATTCTGCAGTCTCTGGAGCATCGTCGAAGTGGATAAAATAACAGCAGGGTTAGTTCTAGAGTAGATCAAAGCCGTCCGCTCCGCGGGGGTGGCCGGCGCGGCGACCGACCGAGAGAGCAAGAGCAGCCCTCCTCGCATTCGCCTATACTCGAGCTCGCTCAAGTGGCATCGACTCTCGAGAATGGAATAAAGAACGGCCTCGGCGACGGGTTCATGCGTGAAACGATGCCACTGCAAACAATCTCGTGATTTGTTTAGGTATAACAATCCGTCTCCTGGTCCCATTCTAATTCTCCACTCACACACAGCGAGATCATCTCGACGTCTTAGCACATCGGCCGCATATCCGGCTGATGATATGATCACCAAGATACTTGATAAATTTATATGTAAATGTTTCCTACAATTCCAAACTCCAAATATTATTTAGAGTTGTGATAATTCTCCATCTTGCTCACTGCTGAGATACGTGAGGTTGCCTTTATTTTTCCGTACTCATCGTCTGGATTTCACCCTCCTGGAATCCCCTATAACGCGGTAGAACAAGGGATTGTAGATGATTAGCTGTTAACGCAATAATAGATGACGTGACGTGGATATGAAGGTCTCCCTTCAGGGAGGTTGAAGGCCATTGTCTCTTGATCGTGTCCTTTTCTATTGCTTTCGAGCTGCCAATTTTCATTGAGTATTGCTTAAATTAAGTCTATTCCTATATATATATATATATATATATATATATATATATATATATATATATGTAATACATATTTTATTATATTTCCTTATAATAATAAATCATTTATAAAATAACATAAAACATAATAAAACAAAATAAAGTGCAAGAATGCTTTGCATTAAAAAATGTAACAGAATATGTTATCAAAGACAGATATAAATAGAAATATATATACAGGACTATTTCAAAAAATATAAATTAATAAATTTATTAACCATCTATTTTTACGCGTAGAATTGTAGGTATATAATAATAAAATAAGTTTAACACGAATACGCACGCACACATATTTTTTTCAATATTTTAATGATATAATGACGCGGAATTAATGTCATATCAAGTAAGAAACACTTTTAGAAAATAAAAAATACACAACACATTCTTTGTGTCATTACATTATTCCAGCA
Organism: Temnothorax rugatulus; assembly: GCA_035220575.1. NCBI lineage: Eukaryota > Metazoa > Arthropoda > Insecta > Hymenoptera > Formicidae > Temnothorax > Temnothorax rugatulus. The sequence continues at coordinate 30,108 of JASTWL010001320.1, read as the reverse complement.
CCGATGGATCAAATTGCTGGTGTATTTAATGCGCATTTATTCCTTGTCGCCTTTTGTAACTTTCATTTCTCTCACTACCGAGATATCAGTGGAGTGAAAAGGATCTCTTGTTTCCGGGGTTGAAGTGTCAGATTGGACAGACAATAAACCAGCGTATTACCTCGTCGGATAATCAGCCAATAACTACGAAATCGACGTAGCGGTGTCGTACCGTGATCCTCTTAAGGGCGGCTTTTCGAGAGTGAACGGAGCTCGTTATCGCGTCTTAATTCGCGAAATCCTTTCAACCGCGATTCCGTCTACGCTTTTTCTACCAGAGATATTCCTTTGCGCTCCCACCCACGCGAATACTCGTTCCTCTATCGTTTCTTCGCGCTGCCTCGTCAATTTCATCCTCTCACCCTTGTCCAACCCTCTCCTTTCCTCTTCTCTCCTATCCTAGTACTCTTCAGCCTTGAGTTCAGCCTTCGCAACTATCCGTTGAGCTTCCGAAATATCTGGAGTTAACTGAAACGTATCGATCATTCCATATCTGACAGTGTGAAAGCAATGACACGGCAGCGCGTCGTTGCATTTGTTTCTGATGATAACATCATTATCATTACAGACAATATCAAAAACTTTCTTATGAATTTATCAAACAATAGAATTAATAGTGAAATAAATTATACTAATTAGTTTAAATTTTAGAATCTATTTTATATATTTATTTCCTAGCTACTATCAATTGTTTTATAAAACAAATGATATTTTCTTATGTAATGTAAAGTAAATCATATAAAAGATATTTTACAAATATTCTATTTACACTGTGTTTTAGATATATCTTTATTTTTTTGTGTTAGACATAGGCTGTTAATAGAGATCTCTCAGGTTGTAATTTAACTATTCGTTAAATAAGGCAAGTATAAGAGCAAAACACCGTTGTTATAGCGAGTATACAATACATATATAATACATAAAATCTTTAACACATATAAATTACATACATACGTTTCGGTCTATCTTCCGGACCTTCTTCAGTGCAAACAATTAATACAATGAATCATGATCTATGGAACAATTATGAGAGACGTATAAGTGGTAGTAGAGTCAACGCATTTCATTCGCCGCTGATCAATAAGACGCAAATTTGCTATAACGTGAAAGTATTGATAAGATTGTGATTTTGTGATTGTCACAGGATCAACTGCTCCCCTTTTTTTTATTAAAAAAAAAAACCAAAGGGGTTAGCCACTACAAGAAATTATGTGTGAAAACAGATTTGTTACCACTTATCAAACAGTTGAGCTCACAACAATCATTAGTGCCTAAATTAATTATGGAGTCAATGTTCTCCGTCTAACTTTCGCTCATCGACTAAATACATCGCTTTTATAATACAAGGTGAAGTATACCCAGCAATATCATGAAACATAATCAAATCGTGAGAAGATTAGTCAATAAATAAAACATGTTAGTAAGTAAAACAAGTCAATAAATAAAATTAAATATAGTTATGAAAATAAACTAAAGGTGTTAGTTATGTGAAAGTCTTTCTACAATCGATAAATAATCCTTATTGAAGTCCAATGTATGTGTCTTCTTGGAGGTTGATACCATTTTTTGGTCTTTTTATAAAACATTTTAGATATGCGCTTTTATGTTTACGAATACGGTGAAGGAAAAAGCATCAACTTTCTTGATATCAATTTAGAAATTATTGATGTGTGTGGAATTATTATACCGGAATAGTTCCATAAACCAATGCAACTTTTTTTGGAGATACCTGAGCTTCTTTTCACACCATCCATTGTCAAAAAGTAGGCACAATTATAAGTTTGATTGACAAAACATTCTTACTCTCCCACCCTAAACACCATGAAAAAAATTTACATAAACTGACTACCTTTTTACTGGACAATAGTTACCTACTAGATTTAATTTTTCGAACAATAAGGACAAGATTAAGGAATAAGCTAATAGGCAAGCAATAAAGAAGCAATCTTTTAGTGTCTCATGCTACTTTAAATAATTATAATGAAAATAGATTTTTTGTTATCCCCCTTATATAGATGGGATCTCAGACAGCCTCCGAAATAATATTAAAAGATTTTATTTTCGTACTTTATACGTTGGCCTAAATAAAATTAACCATCTGATCAAACCACACAAAAATAATCTATCCCATAATTCTCAGCGTATATAGTGTATAAAATTTCGTGTCGTGACTGTGATGCTTCGTATGTTGGCCAAATTAGTAAGACAACTTGGCACGCGCATAAAAGAGCGCTGTGCTCAAATTAACAAAAATATTAGAGATTATTCTGTAGTCTCGAAACATCGATTAAATAAACATGTGAATTTGATTGGGATAATATAAAAATACTTGACATCGAAAAAATCTACATAAAAAGGAGCATATCTGAAATGTTTTATATAATTTATATAAAAAGACAAAAAAATAGTATCAACCTCCAAGGAGACACATTGGACTTCAATAAGGATTATTTACCGATTGTAGAATGACTTTCACATATAACTGACATCTTTAGTTTATTTTCATAACTATTTAATTTTGACTTTTTTATTGACTTATTTTATTTATTAGCATGTTTTATTTATTAACTAGTCTTCTCACGATGTTTATTATGTTTCATGATATTGCCGGGTATCCTTTACCTTGTATTATGAAAGCGATGTATTTAGTCGCTGCGCGAAAGTTAGGAGAATCGATTCCATAATTAATTTAAACATTAATGACTGAGGGCAACTGTTTAGTAAATAGTTATAAATCTTTTCCCACATATAATTCCTTGTAGTGCCTAACTCCTTTGGTTTTTTAAATAAAAAAAGGGGGAGCAGTTGATCCCGCAACAATCACAATCACAATCATATCAATAAGTTTCATGTGATAGCAAATTTGCGCCTTGACCAGTGGTCATTGGAATGCGTTGACTCTACTGTTACTTATGCATGCGTCTCTCATAATTGTTCCATAGACTATGATCCGTTGTAATTAATTGTTTGCACTGAAGAGGGTCTGAAAGATAGACCGAAATGTATGCATGTAATTTATATGTACTAAAGATATATTTCATGTATTATATATGGATTCTCGCTATAACAACCGTGTTTTGCTCTTATTTGCCTTATTTTTAATGAATTGTTATTGTGAGAGCATTTGTCTTATTTACAATTAATAATTTAATTTCTCAAATATTTTAATGTGATTCTCTTAAAATTATATCTTATTTAATATATTTTTTAGTACGCAGTTATGTTTTTAGATTATTATTTATTAAAGATAAAAGTGAATTAAAAATAAGAAATAAACAAAAATAAACAAAAATTTATAATTTTAAACTACATATATATATGCTCTAAAATAAACAAAAACGGAAAAATTGGTCTTGTAATTCTTTCGCATAGTTTTTGCGAAGATATTGTTCTCCATCTCTTTACTACTTGCTCCTTAACTTTCAACAAGCGAATAAAGTAGAGTGACAGAGGTTAAAAGGGAAGCTGGGATGTGACGAAGTCGAAGGCATGCAAGAGGGTTAACAGTCTGGGATAGCAGCGGCAGTATCAAAAGGGGGTGCAAACGGGCAGAAACAAATAGGTATGGGGAAACAAACCGCGCGGGTTGGTTAGATAGATGAGTTAGTGGATGGTTGGTTGCTTAGCCAGTAGATTCCTCATTACCAGGAACAGTCTATTCACACCTTCTCTTATTAAAATCTAGGGATGTATACAAACAACTTTTGATCGTGCCATATATTCATACCATTTGCAAATTTCAGAATGTTTCTTCTTCTGTATAACAACTACATTATATCAAACTAATATATATTTTGAGAAATGTAGTTGTTACACACAGATAAGAAGTGTAGTTGTTACATATACATTGTTACGCGCGAGTATATGTGTAAATATAAAATTTATAAATATAACTTTTAAATTTGTTATATTTATACATTACCTGAAAAGTAAGTCAACATATTTATATAATTTTTATTAAGAAAAATACTTTTAAAAGATTAAAAGTTGATTTATAGATATTTTTTAAATTAGGAAAACATTTTTTTATTTTAGGTCAAATATACAAATATTACTCAAACTAAATTGATTATCTAAACATAATAATAATTTAAAAAAATAAAATTTTTTAACAAAGAAAGTTTAATAAACAAAATTAATAAAATTGAATACTTTGTAAACATCATAATAAGGTATATATTATACAAAATAAATCTTTAAAATTTGGTTCATAGTAATATTATGAAAATGTAAAACTTAAAAAAAATTGTATCATTCGAGAGAGAATCGCTACCATCACTGACTAGGAAAGTTTGACTCTCGACGTAACTCAACTGAACTTACCAATTCACACCACGTCTCTCTCAGCTGTCTAACAAACTACCGTTAAACTGTGTGTTCTCACATCCTATATGCACTTCATATACCACTTCAAGACAATGCAATAAACCAGAAGTGCCGCATACCAACCGTGACTCTATAGATGCTAACAATCTGAAATTAAGACTAAAACAAATATATAGATTAGTTCCATTAGTCATCAGCGCTTAAATATTACAAATCTGACGAAAATATTTTGCAGCGTTATAAAAAGTTGCATTAAGAGGCTAAAAAACTTTCTACTAATCGTATCCCAACATATAAATTAAACATTATACGTATATGCTATTCAAAAGAGAAAATACACAAATTTATATATATTAATAATATAATTTATTAAACAAATTAACACTCTGTCGGTCGCAGTATCTGTGATGTACAATTTCTAACTTCGAGATAGCGCTGTAATCAAATATTAAGCAGTTGAATCTCTCTCCATGTATCCTCCTCTTTTAAATTATGGTTTTGCACAGTTCCTTTCCATGATTAGAAAAGAATTTATGGATGTTCAAAAATTAATTTAATCAATTAGATTAGTTTAATCAATTAGAAACATTAGTTTAATCAATTAGAAAATGTAATAGTTTAATTACACAGTTGGAAAATTTGTGTTAAATATAACATAAATCACATGTCCCAAACGGTCTACTCAAAATTTTGTGTTGATTTAACATAATATGTATGTGTTAAATGGTAACACCGATACTATGTTAAAATATTTCAACAGAAAAGAAATGTAATTCTGATCGTAGTTTGAGGTTAATTATATGTACAATTAACATAACTTTTATGTTGAAGTTAAGATTGTAAGAAAAAATTAACACTCTTTTTCTGTAAATTTTTATTCCCACTTCTGTTATATATAGAGTAAAATCAACACTATTTTTCTATAAATTTCAACACATTTAATAAGTACGTTCAAATTGTGTTACTTTAACATATTTTTTAAATGATTTTAATAATTTTATATTTTAAATTTGTCAAGTTTAATTAACATAGCAGGCATATGTTAAGTCTACACATGTATGTGTTGATTATTTTACCCAAAAATTTTAATATGGATCTTTTTTAACAAAAATACACAAATTTTTTACTGTGTACGTGATGTAGACTGTAAAATATGATAGTATCTAAAAGATACATGTGACCATTGGCGTAATTTTTCTGATTGCGACCGACAGTGTGTTAATTAAGCAATTGGAACAAAAGAAAATAATAAAATATATCATAAAAAAGTTTATTATTTATATTTATAATTATTTATTTAAGATCTAATGTATATAAATAATTGCCTGTTTTATTATGCTTGATTACGTTTAAAGAAATCAATCTGAATAAAGAGAAAAATAGACCAAACAAAGTAACCGGGAGAGCATGAAATGTGTGCACGCCCAAAGGCAAACATTGTGGCATATGTCTGCATTAAATATAAGTACGAAACTCAAAGTGCTTTAGTCATTAAATGCCTTGCTAATCTTTCAAATGTTTACATGTAAATTTGTATTAGTTTTTTAAAGCTAATAAAAAACACGATTTAAAAAAAACAGGAAAATTAATCAGCCTGCACCCCAAAAATGAAATAAATAAAATAAAAAATATGTTTAGAAGATTTACGAATATGAATAATTCCAACGTATTTGTACATTTTCTGGTAATCCGATATATAAAGAAACGTAAACGGGGTCATGGATCCCTTTCATGTATTAATACCATGATGGTTGGCGACACAGAAACGGGGTCGAATAGTAGAACGTAAGTACATTTGCTTTTAATGCCCGGTTAAAGCCAAAGTGTTACCGGTATTAGGGAGATAAGCTTCCTGTAAGCCTCGTAGCGCGGTCAACGAAATCTTCTTGTGTTGTTGTTGTCATTTCGATGTCGCTTCTTTTGGAAATAAAGTCTCTAAAGGATTGGAAAGCAAACTCGATCGGTGAACGCGAGGATATTAGCAATCGGAATAATTGAACTAGTTCAAACGAGAGATTAGAAGGGTAACAGAAAGAATTTGTTTGACATACAATTTCCAAGAAGAAAGAGAATTTGTCCTGTATGATGTAGTATAACTAAAGCTACATAATATGAACTAAAGAAACAAATTTGTTTTTAAAATAAATTTAAATTATACTAAAATCTCTAAATATATATAAAATATTAGATAAAATGTAAAGAAAACTTTTAAAAAATTTAAGTTTCGCTTACTATATATCTGTAACAACAATATAAAATTTTCTTAACTTTTACGAAAAAGTTTGTTTACTATGCTAATATCTTATAATACTACTAGTTAATAGTTATTCTTATCAAAGTATACAACATAGTACATAATTTTATTAATTTATAATTGTTTGCAGAAAAGTATATGTTTGTTCTGCCAATAAGTGATTAGCAAGAAAAACTCTATTTTTAATCAACAACATTTGGCAATATCGTGACAATTCGACCATTGGTTTTGGTCGGATTAATCGTTACGTTTCGACCATAGGATTTGGTCTTTTCTAAATTGATATAATCTTTTATACTTATAAGCATCTCATTTTTATTAAATTAAATTATTAAATTTATTACGAAAAATAATATAATTGTTTGCCTTAATAGCAATAAATTTAACAATAATGTATACACGTATATTAAAAGAAAATGTATATCTTTTAATCATACACTGAGAGAAATAATTATTTTTTTCAAAAAAAATTTTGTTGATTTAATAAAACCGGAAGATTGTATGTTGCAAAGCAGATGATTTGATTGGCTTAACAAAATATTTCTACAAAATATTTCTACACAATACTAGGTAGTACTAAATAGTACTTACTTAAACAAAATTGATCATTAACTTAAAAAAAATGATTTTGTATGATACCATTTTCAGAATTCAATTATTTCATTTTGTTCAAATAATAGACGTGTACTTAATTCAATAAAATAAATAATTGAATCAATAAATTGAAAAATCAACAAAATTGTTTTGTTGATTCTACAATATTTTTCCCTTAGTGTATTATTAGAGTACCAGAAATATTGTAAGTCCTTAAAAAAAATCGTAAATTTCTATAAGAGAGATTATTTGCAATTCTCATAAAATTCTGAGAATACAAATAAGCAAACTTATTGTCGGCTGTCTGCTTCGATTCCTTTCAAAAGACCGCTTGATGCAACGAACCGAATTCATTCGATACGTACCGTTAGAAATTGAAGAAATCTTTTCATGAAATCGGATTGAATCTGAAAATGGCTGATGGTTGAAAGTAACTTCAGAATTTTGTCATTGGTGCCATTTTATTATCACACGTATTAAAGAAACCTTTGGTCTATTTGACGGCCTTTTTGAACTTGGTGAACTTGGAGTATTATTCGCCCTCATGCATATATGACTAATGTTAAATAACATATTTATCTTATGTGTCAACAATAATATAATATGTATGGTTTAAATAAGAAGAAAAAAATAATAACGAAGTTTCTTTAGCTGCATGCAGGATATCGTTAGTGAGTGATAGTTCGAAAAGTGATCGTTCGAAAAGAAATCTCTTCCATGCACGTATGCAATTTTAAAAAGAGGTACAGTCCTTTTACTTTTACCTGACGTAAATGAGTTTATACATCATTAAGTAAAAAATAATAAAACAGAATATATAGTGTCATGTACTATCGCGCATATTCCACTCTGTTTATCAATTTATCTTAGTTTTAAAACTCTACACTGAGAAAAAAAGCTGTTGCTTCAATTAAAGTGGTATCACGGGGTGTCAAAAACATAAGTAGTTTATTCAATTGTATTATTATTAGAACTAATATCTGGATTATTAAACCAATAATTAAATTATTGGTACATGACATTATATATTCTGTTTTATTATTTTTTACTTAATTTAATTATTGGTTTAATAATCCAGATATTGGGTCTAATAATAATACAATTGAATAAACTACTTATGTTTTTGGCACCCCGTGATACCACTTTAATTGAAGCAACAGCTTTTTTTCTCAGTGTAAATCGAATATTAGATGCCATGCTTGCTTAAATCCATTCTTTACTATAATTTATTTTAACAGGAAGAAATATGTAATATAATTTTAATAATAATATAAGAAATATGTAATAAACATATCCTAATTTCGTATCCCATTTCAGAAATTATAAATGTTCCAATTTTTACCCCTACACTATTCTAGCCGTACACGAAAAGATAGAATCGTGCCAGCCATATGTTAACTAAAACGCTAAACCATCCCAAGTCGCAAACTTCTCACGCAAATCTATCGATACACACACGAGCGCTCTCTTGCACCGCACTAACCAAGAATTACTTCGCCGTATTAACTCGGTAGCGAACAGTAGCCACTGCCGGAATAGCGGTAAAGCCCTTAGGGTGACGCGGTCACGTCTGGCATGAAACGAGAACAGACGTTTACAACTGCGTGTTTGGAAAGGCTGTCGGCCCTTGTCATCGTCATTGAAGATCCTGCTACCGTAGGGATTCCCCCCTCGATGTTTCCTGCGGGCATTACAGAAGCCGTGATCGCGAGGCCGGACTCTCTTACACGAAGATTTCAGCAAGCCGCGCTGTTCCGCGCGGATACACGTGTATCGTGCGTGTATCACGTGCATACGTATCCGGGAACCGCACAGAATCTCTTAGCGGCCTGCAACCTTTACCCCTGTACTACTGGAGCAGCGACTAAGACCGGCTTAACCATTTATAGGAGGTTCCATGTCCCATTGGCGTGGAACCGCCACATTTTTTAATTATAAATTAAAAATCTAGAAGAATCGCAAGAATTTTATAAGCATATTACATCGCGTAGTTATAACATTATATCATGGGTGAATAGTTTTGATTTGTTTCAGTCTCATTTTGCGCCCGTAGCCTTCCTTCATTTATACTGAATTTATACATATATAAAAGCATTTAAATTTCTATAGATAATAAAACTTTAAAAATTAAACTATAAGTAATAAAACTTCCCATAAGAAATAAAATTTATTAATCCAAGATAGAAGGAGCTGTGAACCGAGTTAGGTTTTAGTGCTACAACTTTTAGATCATATTTAGTGTATAAATAATTTAAGAAAAAAATTGTTGTTATTAGTTCGCAGATACTATTGTCGCTCGCAAATTTTACAAAAATCTATCATGCTTAGGAATGTAAAGATTTGCTTGCAACAGTACAAATTTCTATGTGTCGAATACGAATCTATTGTAATGTTCAACCACCGGGTAAAATAATAAAAAACTTATTAATTGAAAATGATTACAATACAATGTCTGGTAAGCATAATCATATTTGAATTATTAAGTTACAATTTAAGATTATATATAGTGTAATAAAATAAAAATTATTTAAGCGCAAAAGATGTTATTTAAACTAACAAAATTGGTCAAATTCTGTTAAACTTTTTAATCAACATAATATAAGTTATTTTTACAAAATATTTTTTTAGATCGTTTTTGTTTAATAAAGCGCACCAGTATGCTTCAATTTCAAATACATTTGTTAGGGAATTTTTATTTGCGTTGGTAAGATACGGCATATCGAAGTTTATTATAATGGCGATATACGATTTTTCGAATTGCGTTTTTGAGAGTCATCTCGTTATCGAGCTGAGCGTGACAAAGAGAAATTACCTCGCGGCGCGGCATTTATGAAGCGCCGCTGCCTGTCACCGCGCGCACCCCCTGTTCTATTTATTTTCATAGGGCTCTTTTTTTACATTTCAAGCGCTCCTGTCACTCAACCGCAGTTTTCCGCACTCTTTAACAGCGGACAATCGCTCCTGTCACGGCAATACCGCAGCGGCGGAATTAATCGAGATTGAAAAAGTTTGATCTCGCTTTGACGTACAACCAGGACGCCCTCGAGACGACGTAATATTGATTTGTAATAGCGAAGAAGTGGGTCATGCTTCTCCATCAAAAACGTCCTACGTCCTATGAAAAATATAACTGAACACCATGATTTCTAGTCCCGCAACATGCCTTCCTGACATTACTGCACAGCAAGCTTTTTGGCATCACACTGTACTACTCGTATTGTACGTGCGAAGAATAATGGAGAGAAATTAAGAGAGAAACTTATTTTATAAACTTTGTTTGGAAAATACAATTCAAAAGTATATATTTAAAAGATAAATTCACAATTAAATAACATCAATCTCAACTGGTTTTTTCGGAAACATATTTTTTTACAAAAATAAACTCTGCGGCTTTTGACTTATTTCCACCTGAATCACCTGTTTTTCTTTGTCATGCAACATCATCACGATTTCCGCCCTATTCTATGCGTTATAAAATATACACACAGCGTTTGTAGTGCACTGCAAACATTTGCGAAATATAGCGTGACAAATCATGCGGTCCCTTTTGCCATTGACTGGCCATTTGAACCCTCGCATACGGGCACAAAAGGATACAGATACGAAATCTTCGGTACAAACTCAAGAGCCCATGCACTTGTGCACTTTCCGGGCATTATAATGCCAGTATTGTGCGCTATTTTATAAGCTAGATACATATGGGTAGGTATACACGAAGTGAAGATACAACGCATCACGTCGAAGGGTGAGGATGCTCCCGAATACTATTTGGTATACATACATATAAGAGCATCTTTTTGTACTAGCAGCTTGCCACTTTGCTTCGAGGTCGCGTCCGAGAGAGACGTATTGTCCGGCTCGTTTTATATCTTTTCAACACATATGCACGATATCGCTACATAGACGTTCCTCGACGTAATCTTCCTAAACATGTAAGACGCGAGATATTTTGTTTGCCTATAAATGCGCAAGCTTTAATTTATTTGTAAAGATATAAATATTTTTTATTAGCTTAATCAGACAGTATAAAATCCATTCTGCAAGTTATTCTTTTAGTTATGGTTTTAAGGAAAACATTATAATAGAATTATATTATAATGTAGAATAGAAAAAACATTAAATTAAATAAGTAGATAAGATTTGCTTCGCCAGTAAATAATTAACAGTAAAGACTTTTTCTAATCGACCCTACTGACTATCATTATAATCGTCATGATAATAGGACCTGGTTTTGGTCTTTTTAAATTGATGTAATTTTGATGTTTATATATATGTATAAGCATATCAAACACACTTTCAGACTCTGTTCGTAATGCAGATAAAAGAATCCCAGGAATAGGATTTGCTTATACATCGCGTATTGATGTCTAACTGATCAAACATTTACTATACCCAATGATGCAATATTATGATAAGTTAATAGCAAACCGGATACTACGTACATAGTTGTACTTGCTTTCATAGACGCGGAAAGTACCGCACAAGCGAACGTGCTCGGACACCGATCGGATTCATCAGATTGCCGGCACAGAATCCGCTCCCATCGTGCAGATTAGCTGATGATCTCTAACGGGTTTCCATTGCGTAGAAATATCACACGTCCGTCCTTGGTTAGAGAGAGAGAGAGAGAGAGAGAGAGAGAGAGAGAGAGAGAGAGAGAGAGAGAGAGAGAGAGAAGGAGAGAGAAAGAGAGAGGAGGGGGAGAGTAATGCGTCGTCGCGGTAAACAAGGGTGAAAATCGCGGGCCGTGGTAGAGTCGAGTCCGCACGATGAAAGCCGCGCGAACTGGGGTGTGGCGAGCCACCCCTCTAGAATTGGCGAGATTTCAGTGTCTGCTCGAAATCCACCCCTTCGTCGTCGCTACCTCCCCTCCCCCTAGCGTATGCCCCCTTCGCGCTCCCCTTCCCTTTTCCCTTCCCTTCCTCTTGTCGTTCCTGCGAAAACCGCGCCGGGCGTGTCACGCACGTTGTATTGTCGTATTGTCGACAGCAATCTCGCTAAGCGTTTCACGGCGACACAGAAATCCCTCGCGCGCACGTGTTAACCTCTCCACCCACGTCACGCACACGCACACGCCCACGTAACGCACGTCTCACGCATTCAAGAACGCGTTTCCCCCCCCCCCCCCCCCCGGTCCGTGTCCATTCCCGTGAAAATCCCCCCCCCCCTTGTAGCACGCAGAGTACCCCCGCGGTCGTCGACGACGCTGTGCATCGCGCTGCACTTGCACTTGTCTTTATTTTCTGTCTCGTGCATCGACGATTGTCGCGCGATTCTATGCGACCACGCAGGCAACACATGTTTGCTCGCGTTTTTCTATTGGGGTTTGAATTGCTGATTGTTGATGGGAAAGGATAGCTACCCATTGTTTTAGCATTTCTGCAATATTAAAATTTTATTCGTAGAAAATCTAGCTTGAAAAGACGTATATATATAACGTTTGAAATGTCGAAAAATTTATATTTCTGGAATACAAATATAGATGTGTATTAAAATATATATTATATAGATAATATTAAAAAATTACATTTATATTTAAATATAGATATATATACTTTTTATAATAATCGTATATGATTTATATAGAAAATTTTTAACAATTTGTATTAACACACAATTGTACTAATAATTTCAGTTTGATATTATTAAGTCCTATATAATCCTGGATATTATTAATTCTATTAAAAAAAATGTAAGTTTTCTACATTGATTAATGTTCACAGTACTTGAAAAAAAAATTTTTTTTTTAATCTCCTGCTCATTCAAAATGCAATGGAAAGGTTGTTAGCTCGTACATGTCACTTGCAGGAGCCACTAAATACCGATCGGTGGTCTTTGCTCGTTTCACTCCCTTCAATCTTCTCGATCTCCCTCCAACTACCTTCGTTTGCTCCCATTAAATTAAATTGCACCCCAAATTTGATGCTGCTAGTCGACGCAATAAAAAGATTAGTGCTCCGTTCAGTTCTACTTAAACTACGTTTGCTTTATATTGCCAAAGCGATGTAAATAGAAATCTTCAATTCCCCCCTTCCCCTGATCATATTTAACACAACAAAACAGATCTTTTCTATTGCTGATAAAAATTATGCTAGTAAGAACATTTTGATAAACCACGTTGTAAGAATGTTTTCTTTAACTATAATAAATTAAAATTTAAATAAAATACTAATAAGTTAATGTATTGTAATTGTATGTTAATTGATAATCGTCATTTACAATGACTTTTTTTATAAGCATGAAACAGAAATTCCTATAAAACTGAACTTTTCACCCAAGGCGTTCTTCTTTTTCTTTTTTGCCCGGAGAAAAAGTTCCAAAAGAGATTCATTCATAATTTTTGAATGAACTCGGGGGGCACAGAGCGGACGTAAACGAGCCGTACTAAACAGATAATCGTTAATCTGCTCGATTATTACGGGAATTAGTGAAATGAACCATAGTTCAATTTATTGGTCATTGGCTACCGCCTCCATTGTCGTCGCCGATCCGTGTTGTTGCCGGCGCGGGTCCTTTAAACCCAGCCCCGATGTTAAATTCTTCAATGAATCTGCTGTCAGCCTCTTTTACCGTCAAGATCGACACGCGGATTATTGACCGTTTTGATTCTGGCCATGCTTGTCCGTACCAGGCGTAAACTCCTCTCAATGAGACTTCAGCATTGATACTTTGGAATCCGAGCCACCGATAAATACCCGTTTGCTCTAATTGATGGCAAACTTTGCGAAGTGGAAAAACGACAATATTCGAAAACGAGTTGCTATTCTGAGCTATCCCTTTATCGAGGTGGATTACGGGATGGGGTTAAGCAGAATGGTCTTAAGCTTGATTGCTCAAGTCTTCGCTTATAGTAACACGTATAAAAATCATATGTGTTATAATTATAAATTTTATAACACATTTAAAAAAATGTTAATAAAAAACTTATAGAATGTTGTTTATTATATGCAGACGTGTAAAAAATATTTAAATTTTTTTACATACTACATGTTCTTATCGAAATAAAATTGCGATCATGTGTAAAACATATTTCTTATACAAGCAATTAATTTAATAAAAAGTAAGTTAGAAAATATAGAAGCTATATATATTAGGTATCCAAAGTAAAACAAAGATTGCAAATATAAGTCATCTTCAATTGGCAATTTACTAATATTTAATATATTTTGTTACTCCTCTTTTATGTTTTGTGACTTCTAATATACACTTTGCTAAATTTTCCACTAATTTTTGACAGTAAACACAGGTATCTAATCCCATTCTTTTTTAAAATTGTATTTTCGATTTGGACTTCTCTTTCAGTAAGATCCCGGAATCCAATCTAAAAACCTGACTTCATCTTGCTCAAATCACAATTTGCTTGCTTCGCGTGACACGGAACATTATCTTGTTGGAAAAATATATTTTGACATCTAGTTTCAAAAATTTTCTATATAAAAGACCGCAAAATTTCTTTCAATAATATCTGTATAGGTATATTACAGCGGAATTTATTCGTTATGTCGCGAGTGCCGAATAATTTTGAACATGGTTGTAATATTCCATACTTACCTTATATTTCGAGTCTTAAAAATATTCGTAGCGACGAGTATACTAGGCATCATAATCGTAATTACTATGCGCAATTAAATCGGTACATACATAAATGAAAATGAGGATAGAATAAAGATGATCATAAACGGCGACTCGCAATGTTTAAAAAGACAGTTTAAAAAAAAACTGAAGAAAGCGCGTTTACTTGTGAGCTTGTGTGTTTCTCTAGAGTTCGCTCGCTCCATTGAGAATCTTCAGAATGTTCAAGGTGGGACAGGTATACTCGGATGGACACAATAGCGCTCGTACCGTCTCAATGGGCCCTTATTATCGCCACTGTCGAAACAAGTTTCGGAAATATATTCGTTCGCCATTCATTCGGCTCCTCTTCTTGTCGGCGTAGAGAAAAGAAAAGCACGCGCGATGAAAACCGCGGCGCGTAAGCATGTATAATTTCCATATGTAATATAATTTCTATATATAATTCTGCATAATATAAAGTATTTAAATATAATCAAATTGCCGGATAAAGTTACCCAAAATCTGTGATACTCTGCGCAGAAAAAAAAAAAGATCGAAATGGAAATCACTCACGCGTCGCGTTGCAATTCGCAGGAACGTGTATTCGCGAATGAGAACTGTAACGCGTAAACGGAATCGTCACGATGAGTTTTTAATACCCTTCGCGTATCCATGGCACACGTGAGTTCGCGCGATCTCGCCGCTCACGGTTTCGCGTTAATCCTACTGCACCAAGCCGCTTTCCGCGCTAAAGCCGCTTCTAGACGATACGTTCGCTTGCCGAATACTCAGCAGACACAGGCATCACATCGTGTGGATGTAACGATGTAACAAGCGTGAATGTAATAATCTAATAAAATTCATATAAACGCGACATATTTGCACTTGAAATAAACGATAAACGAGCGTATTGTTTGTAGCCAGTTTAATAGCATCAACAATTAATCGCTTTTTATTCGCGCTGTACAACAATAATGTTGATCTTTGAAACTTACTTTAGATCCCTTTGTAATGTTCTATATTATTATTATTACGTGTGTGAAAATTTTTTCAAAACCGAACGCTAAAAGAAATCTTTTTTCTGTATTTACTTTAGGAGTTTGGAAAAAACATATTATAACATTTAGAATTAATGAGACACCTTGTACACGCACGAAATCATAAACGTATTATACACAATATCTGAATTTTGTAAAGAAATTCTTGTAAATATAATAAAAAATAATATTAATTTACGGAATGTAACCATTACAGTTACTGTACATTCGAGGGAATGGTAAACTTCAAAATCGTGCGATAATAATCGTTAATTATCTTCATCTCTTCTTTTCTCAAGCCGCTAATTTCCGTTGCCTTTTTTCATTTTACCTTTTTGATACTCGCGGATAAAGTTGACACACATTGTCGGCCGATAACATATTATTGTGAAAATTTTTGAAACAAAATCGGGAGATAAGTATATTTTGATAAATAAACACAGTAGAATGACAAGAATGATAAAATGTACGTTGCCGATTAATATACTTCCAGTGGATAGGTGGTCGATAAGCGTTGGCAGCAGAAAGTCTATTTAGGCTTCCAGTTAATAATGTGTTAATATCATTTGACGCGCTATTTCCAGTTTGACAGCTTTAGCCGTGTCATCGATGATTGGTTGGCATGCAGAGAGATAGTCGGTTAATTATCCAACAGAAATAGACGTAAAAAAAAGGAGTTGACACGCCCATTCACAGCGATCAGATGAGTACAGCGAAACGTCAAGAAAGGCACTCACGAGTGCAAAGAAGCGAGTGTGAGAGACGCGGGTATGTTAAAAGGGGAAAGGCGGAAAAGAGAGACTGGAAAGGAGGAGTTAGGAAGAGGAGAAGGTAAAAAATTCGTCTCATAAACACTCGGAGTGTGACACGCTAGTGTCGAGCACATACATCAAAGCGCGAGGGCGTAGTGTGGGGGCGCAATCTCACGCCATCCCGGCTAACTTCGGCTCCTCTTGAGATGGCGGCGGTGGTGTGGTAGTGGCGGCGTCGACATGGTGACAGGAAAGGCGTTTGTTTGTCGCTTTGTTTGATTCGGTATTCACGAAGATAGCTTTCACTTACGCGCCGCGTACCGAGATTAAACAGATTTGAAAATGTCTCCGGCACTCCCGGCGGCCGTCCGCCACCCGGTCCGGTGCTATAACCAACCTTCTCTCACGACAGTGTCTACGCCCTTTCACACACGCGTGATTTCATGCGCGCTCTTACCAATTTCGCGTTTGTTTTCTTTTTGCCTGACCTAAATACTCTCGAGAATTCCATATATTTTCATCTTACACATTGAGATATTTTTAGAATAAGATTATACATAGAAAACTCCTTTTTTTACAGGGTGTTTCCTAAGTAAGTACAAAAAATTGAAGGAAATATTCCGTGGCTTATTTTAAAAAGAAAAGGTCCTATAAACATATGCCCTAAACTGCTTCGTTTTCAAAATAGAGGGTGTCAAAGGTGCATGCCCCTATATGGTGGATCTAAAAATGTTTCATTGGTACTGGAAAATAATTCTTAATACCACATGTACGCATACCAAATTTGAATAAAATATCTTAACTTTTTCCAGATTTTTGAAATTGTCACTCTTTTACAACTTCGACACCCTGTATTTTGAAAACAAAGCAGTTTAGGGCATATATTTATAGGACCTTATTTTCTTCCCAAAATAAACCGAAATATCCTCTCCAATTTTTTTGTACTTACTTAGGAAACGTCCTGTATAATTATAGCAGAAGTAAGTTTTCAACATTACTCATGTACTAAACGAATTTTTTAAAAGTATTATTATGTATGAAAACAATTAACTTCAGATTTTTATACGTCAATTAATTATTATTGTCTTGTTAAAGTCTACATATGTGTTTCCGAATTTTACTTACAAGACGTGAAATATTTTACTAAACAATTTACAATATCTTAAAATTTCTTCTTTTGTTGTCCAACCTTAGGACGCTATTTTTTATTTTGTTTAATTTGTAGCGATTTATTACAATCTTTTCATTTTTTAATATATGTATATAAATATTTTTAACTATTATTGCACATATTGTTACACAGAGAATTGACGCAATATAATCGTATTTCGTTTTATATTTATTCAATTTGAAATACATTATCTTTTGCTGCACAAAATCACTTTGAATCATAAGATAGCAGTAAAAAAAATACACGATATAGCAGACTACGCTATGTAATATGTAACATCAAACAATATAAGGTAACAGCAAGAATATAGAATATAGAATACAGAATATAGAATACAAATAATAATATATCGAGGTGTTTTATCGAGAGCCGGTTCTCCGAGTCGCGTTCTCATTCGATTTTCATAAGAGCCCGACGATAATGAGGAAGGCAGGCGGTTCGTCGAGACGTACAATTTTACGAGAGCCAAGAGGTCGAGTGAATCGATGGCACCCCGCGCGTAAGTACCAAGATTTGCACAGGCATCACTACCGGGGGTAAGAAATGCTGCCGTTCCCAAGAGGGACGTCATTATAATACATTGCGTCGCGCATCCATCGCCACCAACCACCCCCTTGTTAGATCCGCATGCAGGGATTCGCATTCGACCACTTTTCTCGTGATTTTGCGACAAACTTTGAACTTCTGTCACTTTGAACTTCTGTCACATCATTCAATTTACCGTCCATCGTCCTCTGGGATACAACAAATCAAAATTATGATTATCAGAATCCGTGTCGCATTAATCTTCGCATATAAATGTGATTGTTACAGCGCATTCTCCTTCTTCTGTTAGGCCAATAGAGCACATACCAGGAATAAGAATAAACATTAAATATTAGGGGAATTGGAATTAGAAATAATAATTAAACGTAACGCACAATGGAAAAGAATAAAATATATAGGGGAGACCGGGGCAAACTTGACACCAGGCTGTTTGCCAATTTAAATATATCGTAGAAACTTGCCTTTTCTACTGTAAATGCGTCTTTATGTGTCAGTATTATCAACGGAATTTGGTGACATTCTGAGTTATGGTGTAATTTTTAGCGCAACGTAAGCGTTTTTAATGGTGAAAAGTAATTTTTCTGATCTCTCGAAAATTTCTACTCTTTCATCGAGCTTTACTCTTGCGAATCTACCGGTAAGTGATTTTGATGGGAAATTCGATGCTCTGTACGAATCCGATAATAGTTTTTGCATATTTTCAAAATTTTTATATTTTTGGAGTAACAAAAGTGAAAAACGACGTTCGGGGCAAAGTCGACACCACACCGTTTTATCGGCTTCCAATAACAAACAATGCTCGTCATGCAGCTATATATAGCCCATGATAAATGTGTGCGCACGTCTAATCGCAAATTTACTTGCATAAATTGTTTTTCAGACATGTTTAGATGAAAATAATTGAATGTTCAACAATTTTTGTTCTTATTATTTCCAATGATTGTTTTACTTAAGTCCGAATTTTTGTACTTTCTAAATATACGATAAAAAATGTATATTTAGTTTCAGACAATAAAAAATAAGTTTCAGATCAAATTGTGTCGATCAGGCAAAGTGTCGAGCTTGCCCCGGCATTTTTCAATTTAAAAATTTGTCTTCGCATCACTTTTCCTTTCCTGGGAGCAAAAGTAAGCGACGTACAGCAAAACTTCCTTAAGCAATTTTGTACCTGAAGGAACACTCTTTAAATGTGTACCATTAAATTTGCTTGAAAATTTTAATTAATTGTTGAAAATTGCCTTTGAAAAAATCGTTTCGAGTTTTCCCCGGTTTCCCCTAACATATTCCTACATTTACATATCCGAATATTTAATATTTATTACAGGAATATTTTTATATTTATATATCCTAATATTTAATATTTAGTCTTATTCTTAATATGTGTGCTCCATTGTGCGCAAGATCTTACTCGAAAGATCGATAAAGATAGATATAGATATTATTTCTTAACATCAACTCCCTCCCTCTCTTGCTCCCCCCTCTTCTCCCTCTCTCTCCGTGTAGTCGAATTAGGATATATATTTATTAATTACTTCTTTATCTGTCTCTCTTATTATTACTTCGAACTTACCTTATATTATATCCTTACATTTAATATAATTTAAATTTCTTTCTTAAATCGTTAAAGTATTTTAAGGCAGTCAAAGTTTTTTTGATGTATTGAATATTAATGCTAAGTAATTCTTTGTCGAATAATTATTAAATTAATTATTGAAAATAGACAAATATAAATATTTGCGAATGCATTACTATAGAAATGATGCGACTGCCGAGACACTGGAACACGAGAGCGAATTCATCGGTTTTAGAATCTCTTCCGGCATTATGCTGAAGGCAATAAGATCGGCACGCAGCGCGCTTTATTACTTTGGAAAACGCGAGAGGGATTGGGACTCTTCTCACGGGGGTAACAAAAGAAAATGGTGTGTCTCCGTGAAACGGATACGCGCGCTCGTTGAATGCTCGACCGCCCTCTTTATATTCCTTCCGCTAAGTATTCGCGCTTAGTCGAATGATTCGGATTGAATCGAGTGACTCGTTGTCCCTGTTGCGTTTCACGGAGGCGTCGAACCGTGGATAACGCTCGATCAAGGCACAATGATCAAGGAAAGCGGGGTTGGACTAGGTGGTGCCCCAGTGACACCTGATACTTCGTAATTAGATGTCGACGGCGCACAACGCTACGGCCAAGAAAACCGATAGCAATTACTATATGGAAATATTATGGTCAAGCTCATATATATTTACATTAAAATTTTTCACATCGATTAGTTAGTTATAAATATAAAAAATATCTAAATTTGGATACGATAAATATATAATAAATTCTCAAAATTAATTTAAAAATAAATAAAATTAAAATGTAAAAATTTTAAAATATATATAAGCAAGAGTGCTTGATTGCCACTTCATATTTATTAAATATAAGTTACTGCAAATTTTACTGCAACGCAATTAATAATTGTTAAACTATGTTCAAATATGCCGGTTTAGTTAAAAAATTAAAATAATTTCTTTCGCAATTTGTGTGATTATTGCATGTTAATAGCACATCCTCTTTAGTCAATAGATTGAACCTTTGTTTAAACAAACGAATTTTTATTTTAAAAAATATGTTTGTAATAATTATATAGTTACACGTTCTGTGCCATAAAATATTGATCTATAGCCTTCCAAATACTTAATTATAACGTTTAACCAAACTTCTTGTATGAACATAGACGTATTCATACAAGAACATGATATACGAAAGGTTTAAATGATTATCAATCGTAAAATTGATTCATTGAAGTGCTTCTCATTGAGCAACGACGTATTGATAGGAGCGATCGTCGAAACGAAACAAACATACGCGACGGCAGCATGCGAAATGATCGCAGCAGGAAGCTCTAAATCCCCCTGGCGTGGTATCGGGTCGCTCGTAAATGCGACCCCCGGGGGCTGATTCGCGACCAAGCCACCCCCGTTAATATCCTTATAATTGGTTAAAACCCGTAACTGATGAGCGAGCTGTAAGTTATTATGCGAGCAAGACCTTTGGTTCGCTTGGTTCGGCGATGGGGGGTTTTACCAGATACGGTTCGACACCTCTTCATTACCCTCTTCATCCCTTCACGGCCCCGGCGACGGCGTGTCAGTACGGATGCCTGGCATTATGGCGGCCTCCGTATTGTCATTGTATCACGGATCGCCGAGGATCGTCCGCTCCACTGCGGGATTCGCGCTAATATTCGCTCGACTGAGCTTGATACGTGCAAAAATTCGTTCGATATATACATTTTGGACGCACTCCGCTTGAGATCATATTTATTGAGAGGAGATCCATGGTGGGGATTTGTGGAAATTACAACAATCATTGAGTTCATTTCAATGCTCCGTCTATACTGTACACGGAATTTAACCATGTTAAGAAGAAACTGTACATGCTGTATCGTTTAAATTTATTTACAGATTTAATTACAATCTGTGGATCAAGAATAAATTGCGGTAATAAATTGATAATAGAAAACAATTTAACATTTTATACGGTAAAAATAAGTCAATAATAAACAAAATTAGTTAATTGACTGATAATATTTATTAGTGTACGATTATGTTATGATAATTTGAATGACAAAATTATCAATACGTGATAAATAATGGAATTTAGAGTTTAAAAAGGTTCAATTTTTTTATTTTCTTCCTAAACAATATTTCCCTAAATGGCGATGCAAACATCTCAAGATCGTATGATTCTCAAACGTTGCAACGGTGATTTTTAGCGATTTCACGGTACGTCAAATTTCTTCCTTCATAGGGCAAAATTCCAAAACCGGAATCGCGGTAGAGTGAGCCGACTTAAAAGGCGACCGACGTGGTTACCGCGCTCCATCCTTCGGCAGGGAAGACGTATTCGTATAAGTTCGTGATTTAGGGGATTCGCAATGCAATGGAAGCAAGAAGCCGACAACTCAAGAAGCAGCACGACTTCGGTTCCAGGTGTTAATAATCCGCTCGTAATTGTGCCTCTCCAGTGAGGATAATTCCTATTAAATGCCACTAAATACTTGTTTGTATACAAATGCTACTGAGCGAGTGGGACTCTTTTATATACTCAAAAAGCCGAAATTTCCTGCCGTTACATAGAGAAAGCTTGACACTTTTATATGCCTCTTAGTAACAACGTAAATATCAACAAAAGTAAATAATAGTGGGTATATGAAAAAATATATTGAATATATCTGAGGTTCTTTTTAGTTCTTACCTATAATATATACAAAACTGTACAAGTATACATATTCATAAGTTAAATTTTTACGCATCTTCGTAATCAGTTCTTTTGGTGACAATCCTTCAGAATCAATGACGTGGCTAGGACAACACATTCAATACCGCGTGTCATCGAATCCAGATACATTATTGAGATACGATGCGTTCACGTATCGACCACGAAAGTATTCAATAGCGAGCCGTGTTACATGGCAAACATCGCCGTATTTCTCGTTGACACGTAACCTGAACGACGTCCTATATAGAACGTATCACCGATCCCGTAACGACCGACGGTATTTGATAAGAGACAGAATGGCCCCGATGGTCGGATGAGCTTGAATTTAATGGATAAAGGACAGATTCTGCAGATACATCAGAGGGCCGGTGCGGTATCTCGCGCAAACATCAGGAGGGAAGCACGTTGTCCTCTCTCTCTGTCCCTCTTTGACGCCCTTCGAACTCCGCAACCCCCTTAGTCGTCCATCTCCAACGTGCCTCCCACTCTTTCACTTCGCAACTGCTATCATTCTTGGCTGCACTTTCAATCTCTGTTTCGTTCTAAATCAAGCCATCTCCCTTTCCCTCTTTTTCTCCCTATTCTACTCCCAGCCCTACAGATCACATCATCTCTAATGGTAGACATGGTTCTCTTTGTCCCTCCTTTTCTAGCACCTTCCGTCGATCGGGCTACTCGCTTCCGATATCGTTAATCCTCTCCCGCGATTGTAGACGATAGGATATCGAGGTAGACGATGTGCTCAAGAGGCGGTTCTCTCGCTCATTGCAGCTAGATTAGGGATCGCCCGGATGATGTGCCCGAGAGATTAGCATGTATACACCCTCGTTACGTATATTACGCAAAGGGTTAAGCCTTCTTTTCGCGTAACCGATACACGATTTTATTAAACTCGCGATACTTCCGCTTCTTATTCATACCAGATACATAGATATCGCGGCCTTAATTTTACGAATTTGATTTGATATTGAATGCAAATCCAACAAGGTTTTAATTTAATTTAATAGCCGAAAAATTGGAAATTAATTAGGGTAAAAAATGTCATTAAGTTGTTGGTGCTACATAAATGTTTCGAAATATACTTCAATAATAAGTAGGTATCTACCGTGTTCAATGTAATATTTTAAAATTCGTAGAAAATAGTATTGACGGATGTTTGCAAAATCAATATATTATTTAATAGTTTTTAGGTATATTATATATGTATATACATTATATAATACGCAAAGGAAATAATAGTTTTAATATTGATCCATAAATTTCATTTATTCGCTCTCTCGTTGCCATTTTCATTTAAAAATAAATTTCAAAAGCGTTGTTATAATTAATCGCTTTTTAGCATAAGATAATTTTAATTTTTATTGTTATAATATTCTTCACTTTTCCATTCAATTATATGCTAAGCGCATGCTAATTAGCAATAAAATTGATCAACTCTAGAAAAGATTTGAGAAGAGCTAAAAGGAACAAACAGTACTTCATTGGTATCGATGAATTTATTGCATCGGATTGACTCATATTTACAACAAGGACACATACATATATATGCATTTTCATCTACTCTACCAATTATCTACATACATAACTTTTCACTTTTAGTTACGCTTGATTAATTTCACCACAATTACTTGCCGCTTATCTAGCTCACGATACATGTACAGACAAGAGTCCGTTATGACTCGCTTCTTTAAAATTTAACATATGACAAAGCAAATTATGTCCTGTTATAATAATCAATGTTGCTTTGTAACGTGACGTTCCGAAATTTATTTTATCCATAATTATAAAAATAGTCTCAGGCGGCTTTTTCACAATTACGAGATGTAAATAAAAATGCATAAATAGTTATACGAGTTATAATAATAATAATAATCTTTATAAACATTCTTGATTCTATTGCAAAGCTTTTAAATGATCACAGTTGCATTAGCCACAGTGATCATGATTTAGCTATAATAATTACAATAGTAATAATAATGACCAACATTTCATTTGCTATCTATGTGATTCACTTAAAGCTACTATCACACCAATTTATACATTTGCCTAAAAGTAGATAGATATGCAGTCAACGTATAAGGTTGCTCTGTACGCTCCGCTGCGCCGTAGCCGTAGCTCTTTATTCGTAAATTACATGATACAAAAAATCTCTTTTGAAATCTTTTTCCTTCCTATTCGATTATGCATCGATTCCGTCTCAAGAAAAATCCTTAATATATACTATTGACAAAATAAAAATAATAATTACGAGAATATGTGATTTTTGGCGATAGTTTAAAATAAGATAAATAAATATATGTAAGCTCTGATATGTTGTTAGCATTACTAAAGATATTGTATTATGTTAGACTACATTTCCATTGACAATTGCATAAATGCCAAAAGAAAGGAATATAATTAAAAAATAATAGAATATACAAAGGTGGTAGTTATAAAACATTTTTCAACATTATTTTGAATATCAATAAATAAAAAAGAATATCGAATTAAATCACTTTGCAACCTAATATAAATATTAGATTTTTAACATTCCCTCCTTACAAATGCACACATTTATTCCAAATTATTTTTGCAACAGAGAAATTAATGCATAATGGAACTCGAAGGTAAACATTCCGTGAAATCTGGACGAATTTTTGATAAGCCTTTTGGACGACTTCATCGTATTTCCCATGGCTCTCTATCAGTCTCTGTGTCGAGACGACCCTAATTACAGATCACTTTGCTAATAACTCTCGTTCTCATCCACCGTTAACGCGTAACGTATTTGCTTTGCACATACAAATATTTACAAATATTTACATTAGCCCACAGGAATCCATTGATGTAACCATCAACGCTCATAATCGATCATTAAAAACCCTTCCCAATTCTCGTGAAGAGCCTAATAGGGCATCTGTGTCCTATTGATTTATCTTCGTGATATGGTTGAATTCGTACACGCTGCGAATTATTTGTAATATTTAGTACATTTTGCGAATATTCCACAGAATTATACGTTGATCATAAGTATCGTCCAGAATGTTACAACACATGCAATCCCAGTCGGAAGTTTAACAATTATATTTCTATTTACAGCACATGAACTGATAAAATGTAATGTTAATGTGAATTTAATCAAGAATTTTTTAACAGTGAGATAATATAGAAATATGAAAAATCAATTTTGTTATACAAGATATTTTATATAAATTTAGAAGAATAACTTTTAATCAACTTTATCGATTACGATTATAAAATTAGAAAATTAGAAATACTTTTTTTCTCGACATGTATAAAAATAAGAAAGTAAAATGAAAAAAAGTGAATGTATTTGAGTCGTTTGTTAATTTTGTATTAATCCAATTTTAATCGTAATAAGAATGAGCAACCAGCTATCGGAGTTTATCGAACAAATCGTTGATATTGTTTTTTGTTGTATTAAAACGTCTGTCACATTTAAATATCTTATCTGCGGATTACTTTTTTAAAGTTCTATACATTTTCAACAAGATACATCGGAAACGTATCTTTCAGCTCATTTTTGTAACAAAGTTGAAAAATGTTTTCTCCACATAAGAAATCGAACGAATCTTTGGATGCCTTCTTAACTCATTTAGAAGTTTGCGTCAACTGAGCCATATCAGTCGAGTAGCCAGGTGAGCCAAGAATGAGGGGATATTGAGTCTTCCTGGGATAGTGCATATTCTCGCTTTGTCACAACATCTTACTCAAAGAATGATAACTGGTGGATCCAGGTGGAGGAAGTATAAATGGACTGACGATAGAGTGTTCTGGGCCATGGTACACTGACGAGTAGCCCGATTGTTGATTGTGACTCTGGCCCGAGGCATCTAATCCATTGAGCACCGGCGAACCTGTGTCGTGTAATTTCCGCATATGCTTCTTGAGGTCGAAGTTTCTGCAAAAGCCCTTGCCACAGATCTTGCAGGAGAACGGCTTCTTGTCATTATGCGTGTGCATATGGAAGGTCAGATTGTAGATCTGATGAAACGCCTTGTTGCAGATGTTGCACTTGTACGCTTTCTCGCCGCTGTGCGTGAGCTTGTGATTCTTGTAGTTACCCTTCTGATGAAAGCCCTTACCGCAGAACTCGCAGACAAACGGCTTGAAATTGGCATGTATGCGTGTGTGGGTGTTGAGGGTGGAACTACGATTGAAGGCCTTGCCGCACGTCACGCACTTATGCGGCTTTTCAGCGGTGTGGATGATCTTGTGTCGGCAAAGAGTACTCGCCTGACGGAAACCCTTACCGCAAATCTTACAGACAAACGGCCGGGCGCCCGTGTGCACCGGCATGTGTCTTGTCAGATTGTAATGCGCATTGAACACCTTGCCGCATTCCGGACAAGTGAAGGTCTTTTGCTTGTTTGCGGTACCGAGCTCGCTGCGCGGCGCCGGGCTCTTCTTGCCGCGCTGGTTCTCTGGCGACATGCTAGTCAGATTCAGTCTCGAGGAGACCTCCTGGATGGTCGTGGGAGGTGGCGAACTCTGCGTGACCGATGGGGTCGAGGCGGGAGGGCCTGGGAAAGCCCTCAGTAAGGGATTAGGATAATACAACGGATAGTACTTGGACAATACGGGATAATGCTGGAGGAGATCTTGATGCCTCAAGGTCGGTACATACTTCTCGAACGCCGATTTCAAATGCGCTGAGTACGATGGGGAGGAGATGTTCGGTGGTTGTTGAAGAATCGTCGTCGTCGTCGTGGCTGGTACTGCTGCTGGCGGTGCTGGAGGCACCAGATTAGCGTTCTGCTCGGTCAGTCGTTTGTCTGGTTCCATAATCTTCGCGATGGAAAAGGTAAGATTTCGGCAAGGCGTCGGGGAGGTTACCCTCTCGGGTGGCAGGCTTGTTGGTGTCTCGGTCGCCATCGCGCTACCGGTTGCAAATGGTTGCATGGTGTAGACCTGTAATGAAAATATTGATTGTTTAACAGTAATATCAAATAATTGTTTTTCGTAATGTCGGGATTTTCATGATCGAAAATGCGAATCGCGTAGATTACCGTAGATGGATTTAGGAGAATACTCCCAAATATTTTTACAAGGCTATTGAAAAATATATTATAACATATTTATATTTAAATATCTTTTAAATATTTAGATAAATTAGGATAAATGCACGAATTTTATTTCTTTAAATTTAATTTTAAATTTATATATTATATATAAAGAATATAAAATTATATTAAAAAATAGATTTGTTGTTTTATTATTTGAAAATGCTCAACAATAATTTGAAATAAAGATATTAATGCCTTTATTGACAACACATTTACTGTGCCCTAACGGGGCTTTGTTAATCGTTAGAAAAGGAGCGTCCAAATCATAGCGATCAATTTGATGACTTCGAGGATCGTCATTAAGCATCTAGCAACTCTCCCTTTACAGTCACCACATTATTGTTTTAGCACACACGAATGAAACCCACATGTTGGTAAATCTGAATAATTGGATATAACAGCAACTATGGTATTTATAAAGAAAAAAGAACGCTGCTATTTTAACAAAGAAATATTATTATTTTCTCTGTATTTTTTAAAATGTTTCTAATATTTTATCGTTCTATGCTTGCTGTTCATAAGTACTATCTTCTTAATAAATCTAATCAATTCAAAAAGTAATAAATTTATCACTTTGTAATGTTTTGAAAAAATAATTTTATAGACTAGCTACTTTATGTTCTATTATTGTTCTATTTCCTACATTATTTTCAAGTTTCTTTTATGACATAAGGCTATAAATACAAATGTATTTATTCTCATTTTGGCAAACTTATTTGTATGATCAATTTTGCATGATTAATTGAAACATAGTTAATATATGATTAGTGCATTTTCAAATACCTGTTAAAAAAATATAACTAATTTAATAAAATTTATATTTTTACAATAGTTTTTAAAAATATTTTTAGAATATTTTAAGAATATTTTAAGAATATTTTTAGAATACTTTACACACATTTTAAATATAGATTTATGTGTATGACAATTGTATATCTAAGGATTAGGCATATGTAACGCGGAAGGGGGAAATGAATGGCAGAACTGAATGAGATGCGAAATGGTCAGCACAGTAGAAGTGCAAGCTTCCCCGAAGGTATTGCGGAAGGTTTGCACGTTGAAAAGTAGAAATGTTTGCTCCGTGGAATGGCGTTATGTTTGGACTTGGAATGACGGCTGGAATTGGATGGGACCTCGTTGGCGATTCCATAAAATACTCGCGACTGGATCGCGCGGCAGTCACCGGATCTTGATTCAAGATTTACGATAGGACCAGTCTGGCTGAAACAAGTTTGCACAGTCTAAGACGCATCCATCATTACGTAAACTTTAATATTTTGTTTCTATTGAAAAAAATTACATATTCATACAGACATCTTTTCTCATAAATAAATAATAGATATTAATCAAAAATTCTTTTGAGGTATTATTTCAATATTAAATAATTATAATTATATAATCTATAATTATAGAATATTGAAAGAATTTTGATATTAATCTGTAATTATTTATTTTATCTTTTTATTTTTATTTTTATTTCTCGTTTTACGTAACTAAATAAAAATTTATTTTTATTTTTATAAAGTTTTTTTCAAAGCTTTTATTAAATAGTTATTAAATATTTATTTATAATAATGTTTTCAACTATTTTCTTAAAATTCTTATATTTCTTGTTTAAATTTATATGCTAAAAAGTTAGCATTGAGACCGGCGTTATTCTTTCGACAATTATTTAACGAATAATACCGACACCTGGCGCGGCCTGGGTCAATGGCTGCCAGGGCTCTAAGTAATTTGACGAATTTACCTTAATTAATTGGGCGCCAGTTAGTTTTGTGAGAACTAACAAACTCATATTCTGTATCTAATTCTTATAATACTCGGTAATCGGCTAGCAATTTCAAGTTCTAATCATGAGACAACACAAGGGGAGTTCCGTCGGGGACCCAAGGAATATTGCAGAAGTCAAAAGAAATCAGAGAGATAAGCAAGCAATATATGAGTGTATTGAAATAGTCAGACTCGCGTTACAATTACGTCGCTATTCGCCACAAAACGGCCCACACAACTCGTTCACAATCATTGGACGTACGCCGTCTACACAAGTACAGTATTAATAAATTCATATCGTCGACCGTTATACGCACTTCGGATTACATTATAAATTACGCAGGACTGATCCCGCCGAAGACCGACGGAAGAGTCCCCGAGATCTCTCGGTCGTTCCGCTACCACGCGCCCACCCCCTTCGATCCTACCAATCGTTGCGGATCGATATATTTCGTCACATACGGCTACGCTATTGGCTCCCCGTCTCGACGGTTTACAGGGCTCGGCGCTCATGCAGCGCGGGCAACAGAGAACGTACAGTCGGTATTTCATAAATTTTGTCGGATCGATCATTACATCGAGCGTCGATGTCGAGGGAAAGGATTTTAAACATCGAGTGTCGATGTCGAGGAAAAGGGTTTTAATTTTCCTGTCACAGCATATAAAGCATTGTATTTGTCTGCTCACGTAATTCTATGATTATCTCTTTATATTAAAATGTAATAATTTTTT